>CAKXZU010000156.1:0-232711 GCA_936014575.1 Bombus lapidarius
TACGTTATATCGTAATGCTACATAACGTTATACGTTATATCGGAATGCTACATAACGTTATACGTTATATCGTAATGCTACGTAACGTTATACGTTATATCGTAATGCTACATAACGTTATACGTTATATAGTAATGCTACATAACGTTATACGTTATAACGTATTACCATATAACGTCATATGTTATAAGGTAATACTGTGTAACGCATTTAATTATGACGTAATGCTACATAACGTTATACGTTATAACGTAATACTATAAAACGTTATACGTTATAACGTAACACTACATAACGTTATACGTTATATCGTAATGCTGCATAACGTTATATGTTATAACGTATTACCATATAACGTTATACGTTATAGCGTAATGCTACATAACGTTATACGTTATAACGTAATGCTACATAACGTTATATGTTATATAGTAATGCTACATAACGTTATATGTTATATAGTAATGCTACATAACGTTATACGTTATATCGTAATGCTACATAACGTTATATGTTATATAGTAATGCTACATAACGTTATACGTTATATCGTAATGCTACATAACGTTATAAGTTATAACGTAATACCATATAACGTTGTACGTTATATCGTTATGCTACATATCGTTATTCGTTATATAGTAATGCTACATAACGTTATACGTTATATCGTAATGCTACATAACGTTATACGTTATATCGTAATGCTACATAACGTTATACGTTATATCGTACTGCTACATAACGTTATACGTTATAACGTATTACCATATAACGTCATATGTTATAAGGTAATACTGTGTAACGCATTTCGTTATGACGTAATGCTACATAACGTTATACGTTATAATGTAATACTATAAAACGTTATACGTTATAACGTAAAACTAGATAACGTTATACGTTATATCGTAATGCTGCATTACGTTATATGTTACAACGTATTACCATATAACGTTATACGTTATAGCGTAATGCTACATAACGTTATACGTTATAACGTAATACTATAAAACGTTATACGTTATATCGTAATGCAACATAACGGTATAAGTTATATCGTAATGCTTCATAACGTTATACGTTATATCGTAGTGCTACATAACGTTATACGTTATATCGTAATACTACATAACGTTATACGTTATAACGTAATACTATATAACGTTGTACGTTATACCGTTATGCTACATAACGTTATACGTTATATCGTAATGCTGCATAACGTTATATGTTATAACGTATTACCATATAACGTTATACGTTATAGCGTAATGCTACATAACGTTATACGTTATAACGTAATGCTACATATCGTTGTAAGTTATACGTTATAACGAAAAACTATATAACGGTATACGTTATATCGTAATACTACATAACGTTATACGTTATAACGTATTACCATATAACGTTATACGTTATATCGTAATGTTACATAACGTTACACGTTATATCGTAATGCTACATAACGTTTTACGTTATAACGTAATACTACATAACGTTATACGTTATATCGTAATGCTACATAACGTTATACGTTATAACGTAATACTACATAACGTTATACGTTATAACGAAATAGTATATAACGTTATACGTTATATCGTAATGCTACATAACGTTGTACGTTATATCGTATTACCATATAACGTTATACGTTATATCGTAATGGTACATAACGTTACACGTTACATCGTAATGATACATAACGTATTACGTTATAACGTAATTCTACATAACGTTATACGTTATATCGTAATGCTACATAACGTTATACGTTATAACGTAATACTACATAACGTTATACGTTATAATGTAATACTATAAAACGTTATACGTTATAACGTAAAACTACATAACGTTATACGTTATATCGTAATGCTGCATAACGTTATATGTTATAACGTATTACCATATAACGTTATACGTTATAGCGTAATGCTACATAACGTTATACGTTATAACGTAATACTATAAAACGTTATACGTTATAACGTAACACTACATAACGTTATACGTTATATCGTAATGCTGCATAACGTTATATGTTATATAGTAATGCTACATAACGTTATATGTTATATAGTAATGCTACATAACGTTATACGTTATATCGTAATGCTACATAACGTTATATGTTATATAGTAATGCTACATAACGTTATACGTTATATCGTAATGCTACATAACGTTATACGTTATATCGGAATGCTACGTAACGTTATACGTTATAACGTAAAACTACATAACGTTATACGTTATATCGTAATGCTGCATAACGTTATATGTTATAACGTATTACCATATAACGTTATACGTTATAGCGTAATGCTACATAACGTTATACGTTATAACGTAATACTATAAAACGTTATACGTTATAACGTAACACTACATAACGTTATACGTTATATCGTAATGCTGCATAACGTTATATGTTATATAGTAATGCTACATAACGTTATATGTTATATAGTAATGCTACATAACGTTATACGTTATATCGTAATGCTACATAACGTTACGCGTTATATCGTAATGCTACATAACGTATTACGTTATAACGTAATACTACATAACGTTATACGTTATATCGTAATACACACTCTATCAGATTGTTATATCGTAATGCTACATAACGTTATACGTTATATAGTAATGCTACATAACGTTATACGTTATAACGTATTACCATATAACGTCATATGTTATAAGGTAATACTGTGTAACGCATTTAATTATGACGTAATGCTACATAACGTTATACGTTATAACGTAATACTATAAAACGTTATACGTTATAACGTAACACTACATAACGTTATACGTTATATCGTAATGCTGCATAACGTTATATGTTATAACGTATTACCATATAACGTTATACGTTATAGCGTAATGCTACATAACGTTATACGTTATAACGTAATGCTACATAACGTTGTAAGTTATACGTTATAACGAAAAACTATATAACGGTATACGTTATATCGTTATGCTACATAACGTTATACGCTATATGGTAATGCTACATAACGTTATACGTTATAACGTAATACTATATAACGTTATACGATATATCGTAATGCTACATAACGTTATACGTTATAACGTATTACCATATAACGTTATACGTTATATCGTAATGTTACATAACGTTACGCGTTATATCGTAATGCTACATAACGTATTACGTTATAACGTAATACTACATAACGTTATACGTTATATACACACTCTATCAGATTTTATACGTTATAACGTAATACTACATAACGTTATACGTTATAACGAAATACTTTATAACGTTATACGTTATATCGTAATGCTACATAACGTTGTACGTTATAACGTATTACCATATAACGTTATACGTTATATCGTAATGTTACATAACGTTACACGTTATATCGTAATGCTACATAACGTATTACGTTATAACGTAATTCTACATAACGTTATACGTTATATCGTAATGCTACATAACGTTATACGTTATAACGTAATACTACATAACGTTATACGTTATATCGTAATGCTACATAACGTTATAAGTTATAACGTAATACCATATAACGTTGTACGTTATATCGTTATGCTACATATCGTTATTCGTTATATAGTAATGCTACATAACGTTATACGTTATATCGTAATGCTACATAACGTTATACGTTATATCGTAATGCTACGTAACGTTATACGTTATATCGTAATGCTACATAACGTTATACGTTATATCGTACTGCTACATAACGTTATACGTTATAACGTATTACCATATAACGTCATATGTTATAAGGTAATACTGTGTAACGCATTTCGTTATGACGTAATGCTACATAACGTTATACGTTATAATGTAATACTATAAAACGTTATACGTTATATCGTAAAACTAGATAACGTTATACGTTATATCGTAATGCTGCATTACGTTATATGTTACAACGTATTACCATATAACGTTATACGTTATAGCGTAATGCTACATAACGTTATACGTTATAACGTAATACTATAAAACGTTATACGTTATATCGTAATGCAACATAACGGTATAAGTTATATCGTAATGCTTCATAACGTTATACGTTATATCGTAGTGCTACATAACGTTATACGTTATATCGTAATACTACATAACGTTATACGTTATAACGTAATACTATATAACGTTGTACGTTATACCGTTATGCTACATAACGTTATACGTTATATCGTAATGCTGCATAACGTTATATGTTATAACGTATTACCATATAACGTTATACGTTATAGCGTAATGCTACATAACGTTATACGTTATAACGTAATGCTACATATCGTTGTAAGTTATACGTTATAACGAAAAACTATATAACGGTATACGTTATATCGTTATGCTACATAACGTTATACGTTATATGGTAATGCTACATAACGTTATACGTTATAACGTAATACTATATAACGTTATACGATATATCGTAATGCTACATAACGTTATACGTTATAACGTATTACCATATAACGTTATACGTTATATCGTAATGTTACATAACGTTACACGTTATATCGTAATGCTACATAACGTTTTACGTTATAACGTAATACTACATAACGTTATACGTTATATCGTAATGCTACATAACGTTATACGTTATAACGTAATACTACATAACGTTATACGTTATAACGAAATAGTATATAACGTTATACGTTATATCGTAATGCTACATAACGTTGTACGTTATATCGTATTACCATATAACGTTATACGTTATATCGTAATGGTACATAACGTTACACGTTACATCGTAATGCTACATAACGTATTACGTTATAACGTAATTCTACATAACGTTATACGTTATATCGTAATGCTACATAACGTTATACGTTATAACGTAATACTACATAACGTTATACGTTATAATGTAATACTATAAAACGTTATACGTTATAACGTAAAACTACATAACGTTATACGTTATATCGTAATGCTGCATAACGTTATATGTTATAACGTATTACCATATAACGTTATACGTTATAGCGTAATGCTACATAACGTTATACGTTATAACGTAATACTATAAAACGTTATACGTTATAACGTAACACTACATAACGTTATACGTTATATCGTAATGCTGCATAACGTTATATGTTATATAGTAATGCTACATAACGTTATATGTTATATAGTAATGCTACATAACGTTATACGTTATATCGTAATGCTACATAACGTTATACGTTATATCGGAATGCTACGTAACGTTATACGTTATATCGTAATGCTACATAACGTTATACGTTATATCGTTCAGCTACATAACGTTATACGTTATATGGTAAAGCTACATAACGTTATACGTTATAACGATATACTATATAACGTTACACGTTATATCGTAATGCTACATAACGTTATACGTTATATCGTTATGCTACATAACGCTATTCGTTATATAGTAATGCTACATAACGTTATACTTTATATCGTATTGCTGCATAACGTTATATGTTATAACGTATTACCATATAACGTTATATGTTATAACGTATTACCATATAACGTTATACGTTATAGCGTAATGCTACATAACGTTATACGTTATAACGTAATACTATAAAACGTTATACGTTATAACGTAACACTACATAACGTTATACGTTATATCGTAATGCTGCATAACGTTATATGTTATATAGTAATGCTACATAACGTTATACGTTATATCGTAATGCTACATAACGTTATACATTATATCGTAATGCTACATAACGTTATACGTTATATCGTAATGCTACGTAACGTTATACGTTATATCGTAATGCTACATAACGTTATACGTTATAACGTAATACTATATAACGTTATACGATATATCGTAATGCTACATAACGTTATACGTTATAACGTATTACCATATAACGTTATACGTTATATCGTAATGTTACATAACGTTACACGTTATATCGTAATGCTACATAACGTATTACGTTATAACGTAATACTACATAACGTTATACGTTATATCGTAATGCTACATAACGTTATACGTTATAACGTAATACTACATAACGTTATACGTTATAACGAAATACTATATAACGTTATACGTTATATCGTAATGCTACATAACGTTGTACGTTATAACGTATTACCATATAACGTTATACGTTATATCGTAATGTTACATAACGTTACACGTTATATGGTAATGCTACATAACGTATTACGTTATAACGTAATTCTACATAACGTTATACGTTATATCGTAATGCTACATAACGTTATACGTTATAACGTAATACTACATAACGTTATACGTTATATCGTAATGCTACATAACGTTATACGTTATAACGTAATACCATATAACGTTGTACGTTATATCGTTATGCTACATAACGTTATTCGTTATATAGTAATGCTACATAACGTTATACGTTGTATCGTAATGCTACATAACGTTATACGTTATATCGTAATGCTACGTAACGTTATACGTTATATCGTAATGCTACATAACGTTATACGTTATATCGTAATGCTACATAACGTTATACGTTATAACGTATTACCATATAACGTCATATGTTATAAGGTAATACTGTGTAACGCATTTCGTTATGACGTAATGCTACATAACGTATTACGTTATAACGTAATTCTACATAACGTTATACGTTATATCGTAATGCTACATAACGTTATACGTTATAACGTAATACTACATAACGTTATACGTTGTATCGTAATGCTACATAACGTTATACGTTATATCGTAATGCTACGTAACGTTATACGTTATATCGTAATGCTACATAACGTTATACGTTATATCGTAATGCTACATAACGTTATACGTTATAACGTATTACCATATAACGTCATATGTTATAAGGTAATACTGTGTAACGCATTTCGTTATGACGTAATGCTACATAACGTATTACGTTATAACGTAATTCTACATAACGTTATACGTTATATCGTAATGCTACATAACGTTATACGTTATAACGTAATACTACATAACGTTATACGTTATATCGTAATGCTACATAACGTTATACGTTATAACGTAATACCATATAACGTTGTACGTTATATCGTTATGCTACATAACGTTATTCGTTATATAGTAATGCTACATAACGTTATACGTTATATCGTAATGCTGCATAACGTTATATGTTATAACGTATTACCATATAACGTTATACGTTATAGCGTAATGCTACATAACGTTATACGTTATAACGTAATACTATAAAACGTTATACGTTATAACGTAACACTACATAACGTTATACGTTATATCGTAATGCTGCATAACGTTATATGTTGTAACGTATTACCATATAACGTTATATGTTATAACGTAATGCTACATAACGTTATACGTTATATCGTAATGCTGCATAACGTTATATGTTATAACGTATTATCATATAACGTTATACGTTATGGCGTAATGCTCCATAACGTTATACGTTATAACGTAATACTATAAAACGTTATACGTTATAACGTAACACTACATAACGTTATACGTTATATCGTAATGCTGCATAACGTTATATGTTATAACGTATTACCATATAACGTTATACGTTGTAGCGTAATGCTACATAACGTTATACGTTATATGGTAATGCTACATAACGTTATACGTTATAACGTAATATTACATAACGTTATACGTTATATCGTAATGCTACATAGCGTTATACGTTATAGCGTATTACCATATAACGATTAACGTTATGTCGTAATGTTACATAACGTTATACGTTATATCGCCATGCTACATAACGTTATACGTTATAACGTAATACTACATAACGTTATACGTTATAACGAAAAACTATATAACGGTATACGTTATATCGTTCAGCTACATAACGTTATACGTTATATGGTAAAGCTACATAACGTTATACGTTATAACGATATACTATATAACGTTACACGTTATATCGTAATGCTACATAACGTTATACGTTATATCGTAATGCTACATAACGTTATACGTTATAACGTAATACCATATAACGTTGTACGTTATACGTTATATCGTAATGCTACGTAACGTTATACGTTATATCGTAATGCTACATAACGTTATACGTTATATCGTAATGCTACATAACGTTATACGTTATAACGTATTACCATATAACGTCATATGTTATAAGGTAATACTGTGTAACGCATTTCGTTATGACGTAATGCTACATAACGTTATACGTTATAACGTAATACTATAAAACGTTATACGTTATAACGTAACACTACATAACGTTATACGTTATATCGTAATGCTGCATAACGTTATATGTTATAACGTATTACCATATAACGTTATACGTTATAGCGTAATGATACATAACGTTATACGTTATAACGTAATGCTACATAACGTTGTAAGTTATACGTTATAACGAAAAACTATATAACGGTATACGTTATATCGTTATGCTACATAACGTTATACGTTATATGGTAATGCTACATAACGTTATTCGTTATAACGTAATACTATATAACGTTATACGATATATCGTAATGCTACATAACGTTATACGTTATAACGTATTACCATATAACGTTATACGTTATATCGTAATGTTACATAACGTTACACGTTATATCGTAATGCTACATAACGTATTACGTTATAACGTAATACTACATAACGTTATACGTTATAACGTAATATTATAAAACGTTATACGTTATAACGTAACACTACATAACGTTATACGTTATATCGTAATGCTGCATAACGTTATATGTTATAACGTATTACCATATAACGTTATACGTTATAGCGTAATGCTACATAACGTTATACGTTATAACGTAATGCTACATAACGTTGTAAGTTATACGTTATAACGAAAAACTATATAACGGTATACGTTATATCGTTATGCTACATAACGTTATACGTTATATGGTAATGCTACATAACGTTATACGTTATAACGTAATACTATATAACGTTATACGATATATCGTAATGCTACATAACGTTATACGTTATAACGTATTACCATATAACGTTATACGTTATATCGTAATGTTACATAACGTTACACTTTATATCGTAATGCTACATAACGTATTACGTTATAACGTAATACTACATAACGTTATACGTTATATCGTAATGCTACATAACGTTATACGTTATAACGTAATACTACATAACGTTATACGTTATATCGTAATGCTACATAACGTTATACGTTATAACGTAATACCATATAACGTTGTACGTTATATCGTTATGCTACATAACGTTATTCGTTATATAGTAATGCTACATAACGTTATACGTTATATCGTAATGCTACATAACGTTGTACGTTATATCGTAATGCTACATAACGTTATACGTTATAACGTAATGCTACATAACGTTATACGTTATATCGTAATGCTGCATAACGTTATATGTTATAACGAAATACTATATAACGTTATACGTTATATCGTTATGCTACATAACGTTATACGTTATATCGTAGTGCTACATAACGTTATACGTTATATCGTAATACTACGTAACGTTATACGTTATATGGTAATGCTACATAACGTTATACGTTATATCGTAATGCTGCATAACGTTATACGTTATAACGTATAACCATTTAACGTTATACGTTATATCGTAATGCTACATAAGTTTATACATTATATCGTAATGCTGCATAACGTTATATGTTATAACGTATTACCATATAACGTTATACGTTATAGCGTAATGCTACATAACGTTATACGTTATAACGTAATGCTACATAACGTTGTAAGTTATACGTTATAACGAAAAACTATATAACGGTATACGTTATATCGTTATGCTACATAACGTTATACGTTATATGGTAATGCTACATAACGTTATACGTTATAACGTAATACTATATAACGTTATACGATATATCGTAATGCTACATAACGTTATACGTTATAACGTATTACCATATAACGTTATACGTTATATCGTAATGTTACATAACGTTACACGTTATATCGTAATGCTACATAACGTATTACGTTATACGTTATATCGTAATGCTACATAACGTTATACGTTATAACGTAATACTACATAACGTTATACGTTATAACGAAATACTATATAACATTATACGTTATATCGTAATGCTACATAACGTTGTACGTTATATCGTAATGTTACATAACGTTACACGTTATATCGTAATGCTACATAACGTATTACGTTATAACGTAATTCTACATAACGTTATACGTTACATCGTAATGCTACATAACGTTATACGTTATAACGTAATACTACATAACGTTATACGTTATATCGTTATGCTACATAACGTATTACGTTATAACGTAATTCTACATAACGTTATACGTTATATCCTAATGCTACATAACGTTATACGTTATAACGTAATACTACATAACGTTATACGTTATATCGTAATGCTACATAACGTTATACGTTATAACGTAATACCATATAACGTTGTACGTTATATCGTTATGCTACATAACGTTATTCGTTATATAGTAATGCTACATAACGTTATACGTTATATCGTAATGCTACATAACGTTATACGTTATAACGTAATGCTACATAACGTTATACGTTATATCGTAATGCTGCATAACGTTATATGTTATAACGTATTACCATATAACGTTATACGTTATAGCGTAATGCCACATAACGTTATACGTTATAACGTAATACTATAAAACGTTATACGTTATAACGTAACACTACATAACGTTATACGTTATATCGTAATGCTACATAACGTTATACGTTATAACGTAATACTACATAACGTTATACGTTATAACGAAATACTATATAACGTTATACGTTATATCGTTATGCTACATAACGTTATACGTTATATCGTAGTGCTACATAACGTTATACGTTATATCGTAATACTACGTAACGTTATACGTTATATGGTAATGCTACATAACGTTATACGTTATATCGTAATGCTGCATAACGTTATGCGTTATAACGTATAACCATTTAACGTTATACGTTATATCGTAATGCTACATAAGTTTATACATCATATCGTAAGGCTACATAACGTTATACGTTATAACGTAATACCATATAACGTTATACGTTATAACGTAATACCATATAACGTTGCACGTTATATCGTTATGCTACATAACGTTATACGTTATATTGTAATGCTACATAACGTTATACGTTATATCGTAATGCTACATAACGTTATACGTTATATCGTAATACTACATAGCGTCATACGTTATAGCGTAATACTACATAACGTTATACGTAATAACGTAACACTATATAACGTTATACGTTATATCGTTATGCTACATAACGTTGTACGTTATAACGTAATACCATATAACGTTATACGTTATATCGCAATGTTACATATCGTTACACGTTATATAGTAATGCTACATAACGTTATACGTTATATCGTAATGCTACATAACGTTGTACGTTATATCGTAATGCTACATAACGTTATACGTTATAACGTAATGCTACATAACGTTATACGTTATATCGTAATGCTGCATAACGTTATATGTTATAACGAAATACTATATAACGTTATACGTTATATCGTTATGCTACATAACGTTATACGTTATATCGTAGTGCTACATAACGTTATACGTTATATCGTAATACTACGTAACGTTATACGTTATATGGTAATGCTACATAACGTTATACGTTATATCGTAATGCTGCATAACGTTATACGTTATAACGTATAACCATTTAACGTTATACGTTATATCGTAATGCTACATAAGTTTATACATTATATCGTAAGGCTACATAACGTTATACGTTATAACGTAATACCATATAACGTTATACGTTATAACGTATTACCATATAACGTCATATGTTATAAGGTAATACTGTGTAACGCATTTCGTTATGACGTAATGCTACATAACGTTATACGTTATAACGTAATACTATAAAACGTTATACGTTATAACGTAACACTACATAACGTTATACGTTATATCGTAATGCTGCTTAACGTTATATGTAATAACGTATTACCATATAACGTTATACGTTATATCGTAATGTTACATAACGTTATACGTTATAACGTAATGTTACATAACGTTATACGTTATAACGTAATACTATATAACGTTATACGTTATATCGTAATGCTACATAACGTTATACGTTATAACGTAATACTACATAACGTTATACGTTATATCGTAATGCTACATAACGTATTACGTTATAACGTAATTCTACATAACGTTATACGTTATATCGTAATGCTACATAACGTTATACGTTATAACGTAATACTACATATCGTTATACGTTATATCGTAATGCTACATAACGTTGTACATTATATCGTTATGCTACATAACGTTATTCGTTATATAGTAATGCTACATAACGTTATACGTTATATCGTAATGCTACACAACGTTATACGTTATAACGTATAACCATTTAACGTTATACGTTATATCGTAATGCTACATAAGTTTATACATTATATCGTAAGGCTACATAACGTTATACGTTATAACGTAATACCATATAACGTTACACGTTATAACGTAATACCATATAACGTTGTACGTTATATCGTTATGCTACATAACGTTATACGTTATATAGTAATGCTACATAACGTTATACGTTATATCGTAATGCTACATAACGTTATACGTTATATCGTAATACTACATAGCGTCATACGTTATAGCGTAATACAACATAACGTTATACGTTATAACGTAATACCATATAACGTTGTACGTTATATCGTTATGCTACATAACGTTATTCGTTATTTAGTAATGCTACATAACGTTATACGTTATAACGTAATACTACATATCGTTATACGTTATATCGTAATGCTACATAACGTTGTACATTATATCGTTATGCTACATAACGTTATTCGTTATATAGTAATGCTACATAACGTTATACGTTATATCGTAATGCTACACAACGTTATACGTTATAACGTATAACCATTTAACGTTATACGTTATATCGTAATGCTACATAAGTTTATACATTATATCGTAATGCTACATAACGTTGTACGTTATATCGTAATGCTACATAACGTTATACGTTATAACGTAATGCTACATAACGTTATACGTTATATCGTAATGCTGCATAACGTTATATGTTATAACGTATTACCATATAACGTTATACGTTATAGCGTAATGCTACATAACGTTATACGTTATAACGTAATACTATAAAACGTTATACGTTATAACGTAACACTACATAACGTTATACGTTATATCGTAATGCTACATAACGTTATACGTTATAACGTAATACTACATAACGTTATACGTTATAACGAAATACTATATAACGTTATACGTTATATCGTTATGCTACATAACGTTATACGTTATATCGTAGTGCTACATAACGTTATACGTTATATCGTAATGCTGCATAACGTTATACGTTATAACGTATAACCATTTAACGTTATACGTTATATCGTAATGCTACATAAGTTTATACATTATATCGTAAGGCTACATAACGTTATACGTTATAACGTAATACCATATAACGTTTTACGTTATAACGTAATACCATATAACGTTGTACGTTATATCGTTATGCTACATAACGTTATACGTTATATAGTAATGCTACATAACGTTATACGTTATATCGTAATGCTACATAACGTTATACGTTATATCGTAATACTACATAGCGTCATACGTTATAGCGTAATACTACATAACGTTATACGTAATAACGTAACACTATATAACGTTATACGTTATATCGTTATGCTACATAACGTTGTACGTTATAACGTAATACCATATAACGTTATACGTTATATCGCAATGTTACATATCGTTACACGTTATATAGTAATGCTACATAACGTTATACGTTATATCGTAATGCTACATAACGTTGTACGTTATATCGTAATGCTACATAACGTTATACGTTATAACGTAATGCTACATAACGTTATACGTTATATCGTAATGCTGCATAACGTTATATGTTATAACGAAATACTATATAACGTTATACGTTATATCGTTATGCTACATAACGTTATACGTTATATCGTAGTGCTACATAACGTTATACGTTATATCGTAATACTACGTAACGTTATACGTTATATGGTAATGCTACATAACGTTATACGTTATATCGTAATGCTGCATAACGTTATACGTTATAACGTATAACCATTTAACGTTATACGTTATATCGTAATGCTACATAAGTTTATACATTATATCGTAAGGCTACATAACGTTATACGTTATAACGTAATACCATATAACGTTATACGTTATAACGTATTACCATATAACGTCATATGTTATAAGGTAATACTGTGTAACGCATTTCGTTATGACGTAATGCTACATAACGTTATACGTTATAACGTAATACTATAAAACGTTATACGTTATAACGTAACACTACATAACGTTATACGTTATATCGTAATGCTGCTTAACGTTATATGTAATAACGTATTACCATATAACGTTATACGTCATATCGTAATGTTACATAACGTTATACGTTATAACGTAATGCTACATAACGTTATACGTTATAACGTAATACTATATAACGTTATACGTTATATCGTAATGCTACATAACGTTATACGTTATAACGTAATACTACATAACGTTATACGTTATATCGTAATGCTACATAACGTATTACGTTATAACGTAATTCTACATAACGTTATACGTTATATCGTAATGCTACATAACGTTATACGTTATAACGTAATACTACATAACGTTATACGTTATATCGTAATGCTACATAACGTTGTACATTATATCGTTATGCTACATAACGTTATTCGTTATATAGTAATGCTACATAACGTTATACGTTATATCGTAATGCTACACAACGTTATACGTTATATCGTAATGCTACGAAACGTTATACGTTATATCGTAATGCTACATATCGTTATACGTTATAACGTAATGCTACATAACGTTATACGTTATATCGTAATGCTGCATAACGTTATATGTTATAACGTATTACCATATAACGTTATACGTTATAGCGTAATGCTACATAACGTTATACGTTATAACGTAATACTATAAAACGTTATACGTTATAACGTTACACTACATAACGTTATACGTTATATCGTAATGCTACATAACGTTATACGTTATATCGTAATGCTGCATAACGTTATATGTTATAACGTATTACCATATAACGTTATACGTTATAGCGTAATGCTACATAACGTTATACGTTATATGGTAATGCTACATAACGTTATACGTTATAACGTAATACTACATAACGTTATACGTTATATCGTAATGCTACATAGCGTTATACGTTATAGCGTATTACCATATAACGATTAACGTTATGTCGTAATGTTACATAACGTTATACGTTATGTCGCCATGCTACATAACGTTATACGTTATAACGTAATACTACATAACGTTATACGTTATAACGAAAAACTATATAACGGTATACGTTATATCGTTCAGCTACATAACGTTATACGTTATATGGTAAAGCTACATAACGTTATACGTTATAACGATATACTATATAACGTTACACGTTATATCGTAATGCTACATAACGTTATACGTTATATCGTTATGCTACATAACGTTATACGTTATATGGTAATGCTACATAACGTTATTCGTTATAACGTAATACTATATAACGTTATACGATATATCGTAATGCTACATAACGTTATACGTTATAACGTATTACCATATAACGTTATACGTTATATCGTAATGTTACATAACGTTACACGTTATATCGTAATGCTACATAACGTATTACGTTATAACGTAATACTACATAACGTTATACGTTATAACGTAATATTATAAAACGTTATACGTTATAACGTAACACTACATAACGTTATACGTTATATCGTAATGCTGCATAACGTTATATGTTATAACGTATTACCATATAACGTTATACGTTATAGCGTAATGCTACATAACGTTATACGTTATAACGTAATGCTACATAACGTTGTAAGTTATACGTTATAACGAAAAACTATATAACGGTATACGTTATATCGTTATGCTACATAACGTTATACGTTATATGGTAATGCTACATAACGTTATACGTTATAACGTAATACTATATAACGTTATACGATATATCGTAATGCTACATAACGTTATACGTTATAACGTATTACCATATAACGTTATACGTTATATCGTAATGTTACATAACGTTACACTTTATATCGTAATGCTACATAACGTATTACGTTATAACGTAATACTACATAACGTTATACGTTATATCGTAATGCTACATAACGTTATACGTTATAACGTAATACTACATAACGTTATACGTTATAACGTAATACTACATAACGTTATACGTTATAACGAAATACTATATAACATTATACGTTATATCGTAATGCTACATAACGTTGTACGTTATATCGTAATGTTACATAACGTTACACGTTATATCGTAATGCTACATAACGTATTACGTTATAACGTAATTCTACATAACGTTATACGTTATATCGTAATGCTACATAACGTTATACGTTATAACGTAATACTACATAACGTTATACGTTATATCGTAATGCTACATAACGTATTACGTTATAACGTAATTCTACATAACGTTATACGTTATATCGTAATGCTACATAACGTTATACGTTATAACGTAATACTACATAACGTTATACGTTATATCGTAATGCTACATAACGTTATACGTTATAACGTAATACCATATAACGTTGTACGTTATATCGTTATGCTACATAACGTTATTCGTTATATAGTAATGCTACATAACGTTATACGTTATATCGTAATGCTACATAACGTTGTACGTTATATCGTAATGCTACATAACGTTATACGTTATAACGTAATGCTACATAACGTTATACGTTATATCGTAATGCTGCATAACGTTATATGTTATAACGAAATACTATATAACGTTATACGTTATATCGTTATGCTACATAACGTTATACGTTATATCGTAGTGCTACATAACGTTATACGTTATATCGTAATACTACGTAACGTTATACGTTATATGGTAATGCTACATAACGTTATACGTTATATCGTAATGCTGCATAACGTTATACGTTATAACGTATAACCATTTAACGTTATACGTTATATCGTAATGCTACATAAGTTTATACATTATATCGTAATGCTGCATAACGTTATATGTTATAACGTATTACCATATAACGTTATACGTTATAGCGTAATGCTACATAACGTTATACGTTATAACGTAATGCTACATAACGTTGTAAGTTATACGTTATAACGAAAAACTATATAACGGTATACGTTATATCGTTATGCTACATAACGTTATACGTTATATGGTAATGCTACATAACGTTATACGTTATAACGTAATACTATATAACGTTATACGATATATCGTAATGCTACATAACGTTATACGTTATAACGTATTACCATATAACGTTATACGTTATATCGTAATGTTACATAACGTTACACGTTATATCGTAATGCTACATAACGTATTACGTTATACGTTATATCGTAATGCTACATAACGTTATACGTTATAACGTAATACTACATAACGTTATACGTTATAACGAAATACTATATAACATTATACGTTATATCGTAATGCTACATAACGTTGTACGTTATATCGTAATGTTACATAACGTTACACGTTATATCGTAATGCTACATAACGTATTACGTTATAACGTAATTCTACATAACGTTATACGTTACATCGTAATGCTACATAACGTTATACGTTATAACGTAATACTACATAACGTTATACGTTATATCGTAATGCTACATAACGTATTACGTTATAACGTAATTCTACATAACGTTATACGTTATATCCTAATGCTACATAACGTTATACGTTATAACGTAATACTACATAACGTTATACGTTATATCGTAATGCTACATAACGTTATACGTTATAACGTAATACCATATAACGTTGTACGTTATATCGTTATGCTACATAACGTTATTCGTTATATAGTAATGCTACATAACGTTATACGTTATATCGTAATGCTACATAACGTTATACGTTATAACGTAATGCTACATAACGTTATACGTTATATCGTAATGCTGCATAACGTTATATGTTATAACGTATTACCATATAACGTTATACGTTATAGCGTAATGCTACATAACGTTATACGTTATAACGTAATACTATAAAACGTTATACGTTATAACGTAACACTACATAACGTTATACGTTATATCGTAATGCTACATAACGTTATACGTTATAACGTAATACTACATAACGTTATACGTTATAACGAAATACTATATAACGTTATACGTTATATCGTTATGCTACATAACGTTATACGTTATATCGTAGTGCTACATAACGTTATACGTTATATCGTAATACTACGTAACGTTATACGTTATATGGTAATGCTACATAACGTTATACGTTATATCGTAATGCTGCATAACGTTATGCGTTATAACGTATAACCATTTAACGTTATACGTTATATCGTAATGCTACATAAGTTTATACATCATATCGTAAGGCTACATAACGTTATACGTTATAACGTAATACCATATAACGTTATACGTTATAACTCAATACCATATAACGTTGCACGTTATATCGTTATGCTACATAACGTTGTACGTTATAACGTAATACCATATAACGTTATACGTTATATCG
Organism: Bombus lapidarius; assembly: GCA_936014575.1. Classification (NCBI taxonomy): domain Eukaryota; kingdom Metazoa; phylum Arthropoda; class Insecta; order Hymenoptera; family Apidae; genus Bombus; species Bombus lapidarius. The sequence goes on from CAKXZU010000156.1 coordinate 18,870, forward strand.
CAATGTTACATATCGTTACACGTTATATAGTAATGCTACATAACGTTATACGTTATATCGTAATGCTACATAACGTTGTACGTTATATCGTAATGCTACATAACGTTATACGTTATAACGTAATGCTACATAACGTTATACGTTATATCGTAATGCTACATAACGTTATACGTTATATCGTAATACTACATAGCGTCATACGTTATAGCGTAATACTACATAACGTTATACGTAATAACGTAACACTATATAACGTTATACGTTATATCGTTATGCTACATAACGTTGTACGTTATAACGTAATACCATATAACGTTATACGTTATATCGCAATGTTACATATCGTTACACGTTATATAGTAATGCTACATAACGTTATACGTTATATCGTAATGCTACATAACGTTGTACGTTATATCGTAATGCTACATAACGTTATACGTTATAACGTAATGCTACATAACGTTATACGTTATATCGTAATGCTGCATAACGTTATATGTTATAACGAAATACTATATAACGTTATACGTTATATCGTTATGCTACATAACGTTATACGTTATATCGTAGTGCTACATAACGTTATACGTTATATCGTAATACTACGTAACGTTATACGTTATATGGTAATGCTACATAACGTTATACGTTATATCGTAATGCTGCATAACGTTATACGTTATAACGTATAACCATTTAACGTTATACGTTATATCGTAATGCTACATAAGTTTATACATTATATCGTAAGGCTACATAACGTTATACGTTATAACGTAATACCATATAACGTTATACGTTATAACGTATTACCATATAACGTCATATGTTATAAGGTAATACTGTGTAACGCATTTCGTTATGACGTAATGCTACATAACGTTATACGTTATAACGTAATACTATAAAACGTTATACGTTATAACGTAACACTACATAACGTTATACGTTATATCGTAATGCTGCTTAACGTTATATGTAATAACGTATTACCATATAACGTTATACGTTATATCGTAATGTTACATAACGTTATACGTTATAACGTAATGCTACATAACGTTATACGTTATAACGTAATACTATATAACGTTATACGTTATATCGTAATGCTACATAACGTTATACGTTATATCGTTATGCTACATAACGTTATACGTTATATAGTAATGCTACATAACGTTATACGTTATATCGTAATGCTACATAACGTTATACGTTATATCGTAATACTACATAGCGTCATACGTTATAGCGTAATACAACATAACGTTATACGTTATAACGTAATACCATATAACGTTGTACGTTATATCGTTATGCTACATAACGTTATTCGTTATTTAGTAATGCTACATAACGTTATACGTTATAACGTAATACTACATATCGTTATACGTTATATCGTAATGCTACATAACGTTGTACATTATATCGTTATGCTACATAACGTTATTCGTTATATAGTAATGCTACATAACGTTATACGTTATATCGTAATGCTACACAACGTTATACGTTATAACGTATAACCATTTAACGTTATACGTTATATCGTAATGCTACATAAGTTTATACATTATATCGTAATGCTACATAACGTTGTACGTTATATCGTAATGCTACATAACGTTATACGTTATAACGTAATGCTACATAACGTTATACGTTATATCGTAATGCTGCATAACGTTATATGTTATAACGTATTACCATATAACGTTATACGTTATAGCGTAATGCTACATAACGTTATACGTTATAACGTAATACTATAAAACGTTATACGTTATAACGTAACACTACATAACGTTATACGTTATATCGTAATGCTACATAACGTTATACGTTATAACGTAATACTACATAACGTTATACGTTATAACGAAATACTATATAACGTTATACGTTATATCGTTATGCTACATAACGTTATACGTTATATCGTAGTGCTACATAACGTTATACGTTATATCGTAATGCTGCATAACGTTATACGTTAGAACGTATAACCATTTAACGTTATACGTTATATCGTAATGCTACATAAGTTTATACATTATATCGTAAGGCTACATAACGTTATACGTTATAACGTAATACCATATAACGTTATACGTTATAACGTAATACCATATAACGTTGTACGTTATATCGTTATGCTACATAACGTTATACGTTATATAGTAATGCTACATAACGTTATACGTTATATCGTAATGCTACATAACGTTATACGTTATATCGTAATACTACATAGCGTCATACGTTATAGCGTAATACTACATAACGTTATACGTAATAACGTAACACTATATAACGTTATACGTTATATCGTTATGCTACATAACGTTGTACGTTATAACGTAATACCATATAACGTTATACGTTATATCGCAATGTTACATATCGTTACACGTTATATAGTAATGCTACATAACGTTATACGTTATATCGTAATGCTACATAACGTTGTACGTTATATCGTAATGCTACATAACGTTATACGTTATAACGTAATGCTACATAACGTTATACGTTATATCGTAATGCTGCATAACGTTATATGTTATAACGAAATACTATATAACGTTATACGTTATATCGTTATGCTACATAACGTTATACGTTATATCGTAGTGCTACATAACGTTATACGTTATATCGTAATACTACGTAACGTTATACGTTATATGGTAATGCTACATAACGTTATACGTTATATCGTAATGCTGCATAACGTTATACGTTATAACGTATAACCATTTAACGTTATACGTTATATCGTAATGCTACATAAGTTTATACATTATATCGTAAGGCTACATAACGTTATACGTTATAACGTAATACCATATAACGTTATACGTTATATCGCAATGTTACATATCGTTACACGTTATATAGTAATGCTACATAACGTTATACGTTATATCGTAATGCTACATAACGTTGTACGTTATATCGTAATGCTACATAACGTTATACGTTATAACGTAATGCTACATAACGTTATACGTTATATCGTAATGCTGCATAACGTTATATGTTATAACGAAATACTATATAACGTTATACGTTATATCGTAATGCTACATATCGTTATACGTTATAACGTAATGCTACATAACGTTATACGTTATATCGTAATGCTGCATAACGTTATATGTTATAACGTATTACCATATAACGTTATACGTTATAGCGTAATGCTACATAACGTTATACGTTATAACGTAATACTATAAAACGTTATACGTTATAACGTTACACTACATAACGTTATACGTTATATCGTAATGCTACATAACGTTATACGTTATATCGTAATGCTGCATAACGTTATATGTTATAACGTATTACCATATAACGTTATACGTTATAGCGTAATGCTACATAACGTTATACGTTATATGGTAATGCTACATAACGTTATACGTTATAACGTAATACTACATAACGTTATACGTTATATCGTAATGCTACATAGCGTTATACGTTATAGCGTATTACCATATAACGATTAACGTTATGTCGTAATGTTACATAACGTTATACGTTATGTCGCCATGCTACATAACGTTATACGTTATAACGTAATACTACATAACGTTATACGTTATAACGAAAAACTATATAACGGTATACGTTATATCGTTCAGCTACATAACGTTATACGTTATATGGTAAAGCTACATAACGTTATACGTTATAACGATATACTATATAACGTTACACGTTATATCGTAATGCTACATAACGTTATACGTTATATCGTAATGCTACATAACGTTATACGTTATAACGTAATACCATATAACGTTGTACGTTATACGTTATATCGTAATGCTACGTAACGTTATACGTTATATCGTAATGCTACATAACGTTATACGTTATATCGTAATGCTACATAACGTTATACGTTATAACGTATTACCATATAACGTCATATGTTATAAGGTAATACTGTGTAACGCATTTCGTTATGACGTAATGCTACATAACGTTATACGTTATAACGTAATACTATAAAACGTTATACGTTATAACGTAACACTACATAACGTTATACGTTATATCGTAATGCTGCATAACGTTATATGTTATAACGTATTACCATATAACGTTATACGTTATAGCGTAATGCTACATAACGTTATACGTTATATCGTAATGCTACGTAACGTTATACGGTATATCGTAATGCTACATAACGTTATACGTTATATCGTAATGCTACATAACGTTATACGTTATAACGTATTACCATATAACGTCATATGTTATAAGGTAATACTGTGTAACGCATTTCGTTATGACGTAATGCTACATAACGTTATACGTTATATGGTAATGCTACATAACGTTATACGTTATAACGTAATACTATATAACGTTATACGATATATCGTAATGCTACATAACGTTATACGTTATAACGTATTACCATATAACGTTATACGTTATATCGTAATGTTACATAACGTTACACTTTATATCGTAATGCTACATAACGTATTACGTTATATCGTAATGTTACATAACGTTACACGTTATATCGTAATGCTACATAACGTATTACGTTATAACGTAATTCTACATAACGTTATACGTTATATCGTAATGCTACATAACGTTATACGTTATAACGTAATACTACATAACGTTATACGTTATATCGTAATGCTACATAACGTATTACGTTATAACGTAATTCTACATAACGTTATACGTTATATCGTAATGCTACATAACGTTATACGTTATAACGTAATACTACATAACGTTATACGTTATATCGTAATGCTACATAACGTTATACGTTATAACGTAATACCATATAACGTTGTACGTTATATCGTTATGCTACATAACGTTATTCGTTATATAGTAATGCTAAATAACGTTATACGTTATATCGTAATGCTACATAACGTTGTACGTTATATCGTAATGCTACATAACGTTATACGTTATAACGTAATGCTACATAACGTTATACGTTATATCGTAATGCTGCATAACGTTATATGTTATAACGAAATACTATATAACGTTATACGTTATATCGTTATGCTACATAACGTTATACGTTATATCGTAGTGCTACATAACGTTATACGTTATATCGTAATACTACGTAACGTTATACGTTATATGGTAATGCTACATAACGTTATACGTTATATCGTAATGCTGCATAACGTTATACGTTATAACGTATAACCATTTAACGTTATACGTTATATCGTAATGCTACATAAGTTTATACATTATATCGTAAGGCTACATAACGTTATACGTTATAACGTAATACCATATAACGTTATACGTTATAACGTAATACCATATAACGTTGTACGTTATATCGTTATGCTACATAACGTTATACGTTATATAGTAATGCTACATAACGTTATACGTTATATCGTAATGCTACATAACGTTATACGTTATATCGTAATACTACATAGCGCCATACGTTATAGCGTAATACTACATAACGTTATACGTAATAACGTAACACTATATAACGTTATACGTTATATCGTTATGCTACATAACGTTGTACGTTATAACGTAATACCATATAACGTTATACGTTATATCGCAATGTTACATATCGTTACACGTTATATCGTAATGCTACATAACGTATTACGTTATAGCGTAATACTACATAACGTTATACGTTATAACGATATATTATATAACGGTATACGTTATATCGTTATGCTACATAACGTTATACGCTATATGGTAATGTTACATACCGTCATACGTTATAACGTAATACTGCATAAGATTATACGTAATAACGTAACACTATATAACGTTATACGTTATATCGTTATGCTACATAACGTTGTACGTTATACGTTATAACGAAATATTATATAACGGTATACGTTATATCGTAATACCATATAACGTTATACGTTATATCGTAATGCTACATAACGTTATACGTTATAACGTATTACCATATAACGTCATATGTTATAAGGTAATACTGTGTAACGCATTTCGTTATGACGTAATGCTACATAACGTTATACGTTATAACGTAATACTATAAAACGTTATACGTTATAAGGTAACACTACATAACGTTATACGTTATATCGTAATGCTGCATAACGTTATACGTTATAACGTAATACAATATAACGTTATACGTTATATCGTAATGCTACATAGCGTTATACGTTATAACGTAATACTACATAACGTTATACGTTATATCGTAATGCTACATAACGTATTACGTTATAACGTAATTCTACATAACATTATACGTTATATCGTAATGCTACATAACGTTATACGTTATAACGTAATACTACATAACGTTATACGTTATATCGTAATGCTACATAACGTTATACGTTATAACGTAATACCATATAACGTTGTACATTATATCGTTATGCTACATAACGTTATTCGTTATATAGTAATGCTACATAACGTTATACGTTATATCGCAATGCTACATAACGTTATACGTTATATCGTAATGCTACGAAACGTTATACGTTATATCGTAATGCTACATATCGTTATACGTTATAACGTAATGCTACATAACGTTATACGTTATAACGTAATACCATATAACGTTGTACGTTATATCGTTATGCTACATAACGTTATACGTTATATAGTAATGCTACATAACGTTATACGTTATATCGTAATGCTACATAACGTTATACGTTATATCGTAATACTACATAGCGTCATACGTTATAGCGTAATACTACATAACGTTATACGTAATAACGTAACACTATATAACGTTATACGTTATATCGTTATGCTACATAACGTTGTACGTTATAACGTAATACCATATAACGTTATACGTTATATCGCAATGTTACATAACGTTACACGTTATATCGTAATGCTACATAACGTATTACGTTATAACGTAATACTACATAACGTTATACGTTATAACGATATATTATATAACGGTATACGTTATATCGTTATGCTACATAACGTTATACGCTATATGGTAATGTTACGTACCGTTATACGTTATAACGTAATACTATATAACGTTATACGTTATATCGCAATGCTACATAACGTTATACGTTATATCGTAATACTACATAACGTCATACGTTATAACGTAATACTACATAACGTTATACGTAATAACGTAACACTATATAACGTTATGCGTTATATCGTTATGCTACATAACGTTGTACGTTATACGTTATAACGAAATATTATATAACGGTATACGTTATATCGTAATACCATATAACGTTATACGTTATATCGTAATACCATATAACGTTATACGTTATATCGTAATGCTACATAACGTTATATGTTATATCGTAATTCTACGTAACGTTATACGTTATATCGTAATGCTACATAACGTTATACGTTATATCGTAATGCTACATAACGTTATACGTTATATCGTAATGCTACATAACGTTATACGTTATATCGTAATGCAACATAACGTTATACGTTATAACGTATTACCATATAACGTCATATGTTATAAGGTAATACTGTGTATCGCATTTCGTTATGACGTAATGCTACATAACTTTATACGTTATAACGTAATACTATAAAACGTTATACGTTATAACGTAACACTACATAACGTTATACGTTATATCGTAATGCTGCATAACGTTATGTGTTATAACGTATTACCATATAACGTTATACGTCATATCGTAATGCTACATAACGTTATACGTTATAACGTAATGCTACATAACGTTATACGTTATAACGTAATACTATATAACGTTATACGTTATATCGTTATGCTACATAACGTTATACGTTATATCGTAATGATACATAGCGTTCTACGTTATGTCGTAATTCTACATAACGTTATACGTTATATCGTAATGCTACATAACGATATACGTTATATCGTAAGTTTACATAACGTTATACGTTATATCGTAATGCTACATAACGTTATACATTATATCGTAATGCTACATAGCGTTATACGTTATATCGTAATGCTACATAACGTTATACGTTATATCGTAATGCTACATATCGTTATACGTTATAGCGTATTACCATATAACGTTATACGTTATGTCGTAATGTTACATAACGTTATACGTTATACAGTAATGCTACATAACGTTATACGTTATATCGTAATGCTACATAACGTTATACGTTATATCGTAATACTACATAGCGTCATACGTTATAGCGTAATACTACATAAGGTTATACGTAATAACGTAACACTATATAACGTCATACGTTATATCGTTATGCTACATAACGTTGTACGTTATAACGTAATACCATATAACGTTATACGTTATATCGCAATGTTACATAACGTTACACGTTATATCGTAATGCTACATAACGTATTACGTTATAACGTAATACTACATAACGTTATACGTTATAACGATATATTATATAACGTTATACGTTATATCGTTATGCTACATAACGTTGTACGTTATACGTTATAACGAGAAATTATATAACGGTATACGTTATATCGTTATGCTACATAACGTTATACGTTATATGGTAATGCTACATAACGTTATACGTTATATCGTAATGCTGCATAACGTTATATGTTATAACGAAATACTATATAACGTTATACGTTATATCGTTATGCTACATAACGTTATACGTTATATCGCAATGCTACATAACGTATTACGTTATAACGTAATTCTACATAACGTTATACGTTATATCGTAATGCTACATAACGTTATACGTTATAACGTAATACTACATAACGTTATACGTTATATCGTAATGCTACATAACGTTATACGTTATAACGTAATACCATATAACGTTGTACGTTATATCGTTATGCTACATAACGTTATTCGTTATATAGTAATGCTAAATAACGTTATACGTTATATCGTAATGCTACATAACGTTGTACGTTATATCGTAATGCTACATAACGTTATACGTTATAACGTAATGCTACATAACGTTATACGTTATATCGTAATGCTGCATAACGTTATATGTTATAACGAAATACTATATAACGTTATACGTTATATCGTTATGCTACATAACGTTATACGTTATATCGTAGTGCTACATAACGTTATACGTTATATCGTAATACTACGTAACGTTATACGTTATATGGTAATGCTACATAACGTTATACGTTATATCGTAATGCTGCATAACGTTATACGTTATAACGTATAACCATTTAACGTTATACGTTATATCGTAATGCTACATAAGTTTATACATTATATCGTAAGGCTACATAACGTTATACGTTATAACGTAATACCATATAACGTTATACGTTATAACGTAATACCATATAACGTTGTACGTTATATCGTTATGCTACATAACGTTATACGTTATATAGTAATGCTACATAACGTTATACGTTATATCGTAATGCTACATAACGTTATACGTTATATCGTAATACTACATAGCGCCATACGTTATAGCGTAATACTACATAACGTTATACGTAATAACGTAACACTATATAACGTTATACGTTATATCGTTATGCTACATAACGTTGTACGTTATAACGTAATACCATATAACGTTATACGTTATATCGCAATGTTACATATCGTTACACGTTATATCGTAATGCTACATAACGTATTACGTTATAGCGTAATACTACATAACGTTATACGTTATAACGATATATTATATAACGGTATACGTTATATCGTTATGCTACATAACGTTATACGCTATATGGTAATGTTACATACCGTCATACGTTATAACGTAATACTGCATAAGATTATACGTAATAACGTAACACTATATAACGTTATACGTTATATCGTTATGCTACATAACGTTGTACGTTATACGTTATAACGAAATATTATATAACGGTATACGTTATATCGTAATACCATATAACGTTATACGTTATATCGTAATGCTACATAACGTTATACGTTATAACGTATTACCATATAACGTCATATGTTATAAGGTAATACTGTGTAACGCATTTCGTTATGACGTAATGCTACATAACGTTATACGTTATAACGTAATACTATAAAACGTTATACGTTATAAGGTAACACTACATAACGTTATACGTTATATCGTAATGCTGCATAACGTTATACGTTATAACGTAATACAATATAACGTTATACGTTATATCGTAATGCTACATAGCGTTATACGTTATAACGTAATACTACATAACGTTATACGTTATATCGTAATGCTACATAACGTATTACGTTATAACGTAATTCTACATAACATTATACGTTATATCGTAATGCTACATAACGTTATACGTTATAACGTAATACTACATAACGTTATACGTTATATCGTAATGCTACATAACGTTATACGTTATAACGTAATACCATATAACGTTGTACATTATATCGTTATGCTACATAACGTTATTCGTTATATAGTAATGCTACATAACGTTATACGTTATATCGCAATGCTACATAACGTTATACGTTATATCGTAATGCTACGAAACGTTATACGTTATATCGTAATGCTACATATCGTTATACGTTATAACGTAATGCTACATAACGTTATACGTTATAACGTAATACCATATAACGTTGTACGTTATATCGTTATGCTACATAACGTTATACGTTATATAGTAATGCTACATAACGTTATACGTTATATCGTAATGCTACATAACGTTATACGTTATATCGTAATACTACATAGCGTCATACGTTATAGCGTAATACTACATAACGTTATACGTAATAACGTAACACTATATAACGTTATACGTTATATCGTTATGCTACATAACGTTGTACGTTATAACGTAATACCATATAACGTTATACGTTATATCGCAATGTTACATAACGTTACACGTTATATCGTAATGCTACATAACGTATTACGTTATAACGTAATACTACATAACGTTATACGTTATAACGATATATTATATAACGGTATACGTTATATCGTTATGCTACATAACGTTATACGCTATATGGTAATGTTACGTACCGTTATACGTTATAACGTAATACTATATAACGTTATACGTTATATCGCAATGCTACATAACGTTATACGTTATATCGTAATACTACATAACGTCATACGTTATAACGTAATACTACATAACGTTATACGTAATAACGTAACACTATATAACGTTATGCGTTATATCGTTATGCTACATAACGTTGTACGTTATACGTTATAACGAAATATTATATAACGGTATACGTTATATCGTAATACCATATAACGTTATACGTTATATCGTAATACCATATAACGTTATACGTTATATCGTAATGCTACATAACGTTATATGTTATATCGTAATTCTACGTAACGTTATACGTTATATCGTAATGCTACATAACGTTATACGTTATATCGTAATGCTACATAACGTTATACGTTATATCGTAATGCTACATAACGTTATACGTTATATCGTAATGCAACATAACGTTATACGTTATAACGTATTACCATATAACGTCATATGTTATAAGGTAATACTGTGTATCGCATTTCGTTATGACGTAATGCTACATAACTTTATACGTTATAACGTAATACTATAAAACGTTATACGTTATAACGTAACACTACATAACGTTATACGTTATATCGTAATGCTGCATAACGTTATGTGTTATAACGTATTACCATATAACGTTATACGTCATATCGTAATGCTACATAACGTTATACGTTATAACGTAATGCTACATAACGTTATACGTTATAACGTAATACTATATAACGTTATACGTTATATCGTTATGCTACATAACGTTATACGTTATATCGTAATGATACATAGCGTTCTACGTTATGTCGTAATTCTACATAACGTTATACGTTATATCGTAATGCTACATAACGATATACGTTATATCGTAAGTTTACATAACGTTATACGTTATATCGTAATGCTACATAACGTTATACATTATATCGTAATGCTACATAGCGTTATACGTTATATCGTAATGCTACATAACGTTATACGTTATATCGTAATGCTACATATCGTTATACGTTATAGCGTATTACCATATAACGTTATACGTTATGTCGTAATGTTACATAACGTTATACGTTATACAGTAATGCTACATAACGTTATACGTTATATCGTAATGCTACATAACGTTATACGTTATATCGTAATACTACATAGCGTCATACGTTATAGCGTAATACTACATAAGGTTATACGTAATAACGTAACACTATATAACGTCATACGTTATATCGTTATGCTACATAACGTTGTACGTTATAACGTAATACCATATAACGTTATACGTTATATCGCAATGTTACATAACGTTACACGTTATATCGTAATGCTACATAACGTATTACGTTATAACGTAATACTACATAACGTTATACGTTATAACGATATATTATATAACGTTATACGTTATATCGTTATGCTACATAACGTTGTACGTTATACGTTATAACGAGAAATTATATAACGGTATACGTTATATCGTTATGCTACATAACGTTATACGTTATATGGTAATGCTACATAACGTTATACGTTATATGGTAATGCTACATAACTTTATACGTTATAACGTAATACTATATAACGTTATAAGTTATATCGTAATGCTACATAACGTTACACGTTATATCGTAATGCTACATAACGTATTACGTTATAACGTAATACTACATAACGTTATACGTTATAACGAAATACTATATAACGTTATACGTTATATCGTAATGCTACATAACGTTGTTCGTTATAACATATTAGCATATAACGTTATACGTTATATAGTAATGCTACATAATGTTGTACGTTATATCGTAATGCTACATAACGTTATACGTTATATCGTAATACTACATAGCGTCATACGTTATAACGTAATACTACATAACGTTGTACGTTATACGTTATAACGAGAAATTATATAACGGTATACGTTATATCGTTATGCTACATAACGTTATACGTTATATGGTAATGCTACATAACGTTATACGTTATATGGTAATGCTACATAACTTTATACGTTATAACGTATTACCATATAACGTTATACGTCATATCGTAATGCTACATAACGTTATACGTTATAACGTAATGCTACATAACGTTATACGTTATAACGTAATACTATATAACGTTATACGTTATATCGTTATGCTACATAACGTTATACGTTATATCGTAATGATACATAGCGTTCTACGTTATGTCGTAATTCTACATAACGTTATACGTTATATCGTAATGCTACATAACGATATACGTTATATCGTAAGTTTACATAACGTTATACGTTATATCGTAATGCTACATAACGTTATACATTATATCGTAATGCTACATAGCGTTATACGTTATATCGTAATGCTACATAACGTTATACGTTATATCGTAATGCTACATATCGTTATACGTTATAGCGTATTACCATATAACGTTATACGTTATGTCGTAATGTTACATAACGTTATACGTTATACAGTAATGCTACATAACGTTATACGTTATATCGTAATGCTACATAACGTTATACGTTATATCGTAATACTACATAGCGTCATACGTTATAGCGTAATACTACATAAGGTTATACGTAATAACGTAACACTATATAACGTCATACGTTATATCGTTATGCTACATAACGTTGTACGTTATAACGTAATACCATATAACGTTATACGTTATATCGCAATGTTACATAACGTTACACGTTATATCGTAATGCTACATAACGTATTACGTTATAACGTAATACTACATAACGTTATACGTTATAACGATATATTATATAACGTTATACGTTATATCGTTATGCTACATAACGTTGTACGTTATACGTTATAACGAGAAATTATATAACGGTATACGTTATATCGTTATGCTACATAACGTTATACGTTATATGGTAATGCTACATAACGTTATACGTTATATGGTAATGCTACATAACTTTATACGTTATAACGTAATACTATATAACGTTATAAGTTATATCGTAATGCTACATAACGTTACACGTTATATCGTAATGCTACATAACGTATTACGTTATAACGTAATACTACATAACGTTATACGTTATAACGAAATACTATATAACGTTATACGTTATATCGTAATGCTACATAACGTTGTACGTTATAACATATTACCATATAACGTTATACGTTATATAGTAATGCTACATAATGTTGTACGTTATATCGTAATGCTACATAACGTTATACGTTATATCGTAATACTACATAGCGTCATACGTTATAACGTAATACTACATAACGTTGTACGTTATACGTTATAACGAGAAATTATATAACGGTATACGTTATATCGTTATGCTACATAACGTTATACGTTATATGGTAATGCTACATAACGTTATACGTTATATGGTAATGCTACATAACTTTATACGTTATAACGTAATACTATATAACGTTATAAGTTATATCGTAATGCTACATAACGTTACACGTTATATCGTAATGCTACATAACGTATTACGTTATAACGTAATACTACATAACGTTATACGTTATAACGAAATACTATATAACGTTATACGTTATATCGTAATGCTACATAACGTTGTACGTTATAACATATTACCATATAACGTTATACGTTATATAGTAATGCTACATAATGTTGTACGTTATATCGTAATGCTACATAACGTTATACGTTATATCGTAATACTACATAGCGTCTTACGTTATAACGTAATACTACATAACGTTGTACGTTATAACGTAATACTACATAACGTTATACGTTATAACGAAATATTATATAACGGTTTACGTAATAACGTAACACTATATAACGTTATACGTTATATCGTTATGCTACATAACGTTATACGTTATATGGTAATGCTATATAACGTTATACGTTTTATCGTAATACTACATAATGTTGTACGTTATATCGTAATGCTACATAACGTTATACGTTATAACGTATTACCATATAACGTTATACGTTATATCGTAATGCTACATAACGTTATACGTTATAACGTAACACTATATAACGTTGTACGTTATATCGTTATGCTGCATAACGTTATACGTTATAACGTAATACTATATAACGTTATACGTTATAACTTAACACTATACAACGTTGTACGTTATATCGTTATGCTACATAACGTTATACGTTATGTCGTAATGCTAAATAACGTTATACGTTATAACGTAATACTACTTAACGTTATACGTTATAACGAAATACTATATAACGTTATACGTTATATCGGTATGCTACATAACGTTATACGTTATATCGTAGTGCTACATAACGTGATACGTTATATCGTAATACTACATAATGTTATACGTTATATGGTAATGCTACATAACTTTATACATTATATCGTAAGGCTACATAACGTTATACGTTATAACGTAATACCATATAACGTTGTACGTTATATCGTTATGCTACATAACGTTATACGTCATATAGTAATGCTACATAACGTTATACGTTATATCGTAATGCTACATAACGTTATACGTTATATCGTAATACTACAGAGCGTCATACGTTATAGCGTAATACTACATAACGTTATACGTAATAACGTAACACTATATAACGTTATACGTTATATCGTTATGCTACATAACGTTGTACGTTATAACGTAATACCATATAACGTTATACGTTATATCGCAATGTTACATAACGTTACACGTTATATCGTAATGCTACATAACGTATTACGTTATAACGTAATACTACATAACGTTATACGTTATAACGATATATTATATAACGGTATACGTTATATCGTTATGCTACATAACGTTATACGCTATATGGTAATGTTACATACCATTATACGTTATAACGTAATACTATATAACGTTATACGTTATATCGTAATGCTACATAACGTTATACGTTATACCGTAATACTACATAACGTCATACGTTATAACGTAATACTACATAACGTTATACGTAATAACGTAACACTATATAACGTTATACGTTATATCGTTATGCTACATAACGTTGTACGTTATACGTAATAACGAAATATTATATAACGGTATACGTTATATCGTAATACCATATAACGTTATACGTTATATTGTAATGCTACATAACGTTATATGTTATATCGTAATTCTACGTAACGTTATACGTTATATCGTAATGCTACAAAACGTTATACGTTATATCGTAATGCTACATAACGTTATACGTTATATCGTAATGCTACATAACGTTATACGTTATATCGTAATGCAACATAACGTTATACGTTATAACGTATTACCATATAACGTCATATGTTATAAGGTAATACTGTGTATCGCATTTCGTTATGACGTAATGCTACATAACGTTATACGTTATAACGTAATACTATAAAACGTTATACGTTATAACGTAACACTGCATAACGTTATACATTATATCGTAATGCTACATAGCGTTATACGTTATATCGTAATGCTACATAACGTTATACGTTATATCGTAATGCTACATAACGTTATACGTTATAGCGTATTACCATATAACGTTATACGTTATGTCGTAATGTTACATAACGTTATACGTTATATAGTAATGCTACATAACGTTATACGTTATATCGTAATGCTACATAACGTTATACGTTATATCGTAATACTACATAGCGTCATACGTTATAGCGTAATACTACATAACGTTATACGTAATAACGTAACACTATATAACGTTATACGTTATATCGTTATGCTACATAACGTTGTACGTTATAACGTAATACCATATAACGTTATACGTTATATCGCAATGTTACATAACGTTACACGTTATATCGTAATGCTACATAACGTATTACGTTATAACGTAATACTACATAACGTTATACGTTATAACGATATATTATATAACGGAATACGTTATATCGTTATGCTACATAACGTTATACGCTATATGGTAATGTTACATACCGTTATACGTTATAACGTAATACTATATAACGTTATACGTTATATCGTAATGCTACATAACGTTATACGTTATATCGTAATACTACATAACGTCATACGTTATAACGTAATACTACATAACGTTATACGTAATAACGTAACACTATATAACGTTATACGTTATATCGTTATGCTACATAACGTTGTACGTTATACGTTATAACGAAATATTATATAACGGTATACGTTATATCGTAATACCATACAACGTTATACGTTATATCGTAATGCTACATAACGTTATATGTTATATCGTAATTCTACGTAACGTTATACGTTATATCGTAATGCTACATAACGTTATACGTTATATCGTAATGCTACATAACGTTATACGTTATATCGTAATGCTACATAACGTTATACGTTATATCGTAATGCAACATAACGTTATACGTTATAACGTATTACCATATAACGTCATATGTTATAAGGTAATACTGTGTATCGCATTTCGTTATGACGTAATGCTACATAACGTTATACGTTATAACGTAATACTATAAAACGTTATACGTTATAACGTAACACTACATAACGTTATACGTTATATCGTAATGCTGCATAACGTTATATGTTATAACGTATTACCATATAACGTTATACTTTATATCGTAATACTACATTATACGTTATAACGTAATGCTACATAATGTTATACGTTATATCGTTATGCTACATAACTTTATACGTTATAACGTAATACTACATAACGTCATACGTTATAACGTAATACTACATAACGTTATACGTAATAACGTAGCACTATATAACGTTATACGTTATATCGTTATGCTACATAACGTTGTACGTTATACGTTATAACGAAAAATTATATAACGGTATACGTTATATCGTTATGCTGCATAACGTTATACGTTATATGGTAATGCTACATAACGTTATACGTTATATGGTAATGCTACATAACGTTATACGTTATAACGTAATACTATATAACGTTATAAGTTATATCGTAATGCTACATAACGTTACACGTTATATCGTAATGCTACATAACGTATTACGTTATAACGTAACACTACATAACGTTATACGTTATAACGAAATACTATATAACGTTATACGTTATATCGGAATGCTACATAACGTTGTACGTTATAACATATTACCATATAACGTTATACGTTATATAGTAATGCTACATAATGTTGTACGTTATATCGTAATGCTACATAACGTTATACGTTATATCGTAATACTACATAGCGTCATACGTTATAACGTAATACTACATAACGTTATACGTAATAACGTAACACTATATAACGTTATACGTTATATCGTTATGCTACATAACGTTGTACGTTATAACGTAATACTGCATAACGTTATACGTTATAACGTAATACTACATAGCGTTATACGTTATATCGTAATGCTACATAACGTTATACGTTATAACGTAATACTACATAACGTTATACGTTATAACGAAATACTATATAACGTTATACGTTATATCGTAATGCTACATAACGTTGTACGTTATAACACATTACCATATAACGTTATACGTTATATGATAAAGCTACATAACGTTATACGTTATAACGTAATACTATAAAACGTTATACGTTATATCGCTATGCTACATAACGTTATACGTTATATCGTAATGCTGCATAACGTTATATGTTATAACGTATTACCGTATAACGTTATACTTTATATCGTAATGCTACATTATACGTTATAACGTAATGCTACATAATGTTATACGTTATATCGTTATGCTACATAACTTTATACGTTATAACGTAATACTACATAGCGTCATACGTTATAACGTAATACTACATAACGTTATACGTAATAACGTAACACTATATAACGTTATACGTTATATCGTTACGCTACATAACGTTGTACGTTATAACGTAATACTACATAACGTTATACGTTATAACGAAATATTATATAACGGTATACGTTATATCGTAATGCTACATAACGTTGTACGTTATAACATATTACCATATAACGTTATACGTTATATAGTAATGCTACATAATGTTGTACGTTATATCGTAATGCTACATAACGTTATACGTTATATCGTAATACTACATAGCGTCATACGTTATAACGTAATACTACATAACGTTATACGTATTAAGGTAACACTATATAACGTTATACGTTATATCGTAATGCTGCATAACGTTATATGTTATAACGTATTACCATATAACGATATACTTTATATCGTAATGCTACATTATACGTTATAACGCAATGCTACATAATGTTATACGTTATATCGTTATGCTACATAACTTTATACGTTATAACGTAATACTACATAACGTCATACGTTATAACGTAATACTACATAACGTTATACGTAATAACGTAGCACTATATAACGTTATACGTTATATCGTTATGCTACATAACGTTGTACGTTATACGTTATAACGAAATATTATATAACGGTATAAGTTATATCGTAATGCTACATAACGTTGTACGTTATAACATATTACCATATAACGTTATACGTTATATAGTAATGCTACATAATGTTCTACGTTATATCGTAATGCTACATAACGTTATACGTTATATCGTAATACTACATAGCGTCATACGTTATAACGTAATACTACATAACGTTATACGTAATAACGAAATATTATATAACGGTATGCGTTATATCGTTATGCTACATAACGTTATACGTTATATGGTAATGCTATATAACGTTATACGTTTTATCGTAATGCTACATAATGTTCTACGTTATATCGTAATGCTACATAACGTTATACGTTATAACGTATTACCATATAACGTTATACGTTATATCGTAATGCTACATAACGTTATACGTTATATCGTAATACTACATAACGTTATACGTTATAACGTAACACTATATAACGTTGTACGTTATATCGTTATGCTACATAACGTTATACGTTATAACGTAACACTATATAACGTTGTACGTTATATCGTTATGCTACATAACGTTATACGTTATAACGTAATACTGTATAACGTTATACGTTTTATCGTAATGCTACATAATGTTGTACGTTATATCGTAATGCTACACAACGTTATACGTTATTTCGTAATACTACATAGCGTCATACGTTATAACGTAATACTACATAACGTTATACGTAATAACGTAACACTATATAACGTTATACGTTATATCGTTATGCTACATAACGTTGTACGCTATAACGTAATACCATATAACGTTATACGTTATATCGCAATGTTACATAACGTTACACATTATATCGCAATGCTACATAATGTATTACGTTATAACGTAATACTACATAACGTTATACGTTATAACGATATATTATATAACGTTATACGTTATATCGTTATGCTACATAACGTTATACGCTATATGGTAATGCTACATAACGTTATACGTTATAACGTAATACTATATAACATTATACGTTATATCGTAATGCTACATAACGTTATACGTTATATCGTAATACTACATAACGTCATACGTTATAACGTAATACTACATAACGTTATACGTAATAACGTAACACTATATAACGTTATACGTTATATCGTTATGCTACATATCGTTATATGTTATATCGTAATTCTACGTAACGTTATACGTTATATCGTAATGCTACATAACGTTATACGTTATATCGTAATGCTACATAACGTTATACGTTATATCGTAATGCTACATAACGTTATACGTTATATCGTAATGATACATAACGTTATACGTTATAACGTATTACCATATAACGTCATATGTTATAAGGTAATACTGTGTAACGCATTTCGTTATGACGTAATGCTACATAACGTTATACGTTATAACGTAATACTATAAAACGTTATACGTTATAACGTAACACTACATAACGTTATACGTTATATCGTAATGCTGCATAACGTTATATGTTATATCGCATTACCATATAACGTTATACGTCATATCGTAATGCTACATAACGTTATACGTTATATCGTAATACTACATATCGTTATACGTTATATCGTAATGCTACATAACGTTATACGATATATCGTAATGCTACATAACGTTATACTTTATATGGTAATGATACATAGCGTTATACGTTATGTCGTAATGCTACATAACGTTATACGTAATAACGAAATACTATATAACGGTATACATTATGTCGTAATTCTACATAACGTTATACGTTATATCGTAATGCTACATAACGTTACACGTAATATCGTAATGCTACATAACGTTATACGTTATAACGTAATACTACATAGCGTTATACGTTATGACGAAATACTATATAACGGTATACGTTATATCGTTAAGCTACATAACGTTATACGTTATATTGTAATACTACATATCGTTATACGTTATAGCGTATTACCATATAACGTTATACGTTATGTCGTAATGTTACATAACGTTGTACGTTATACGTTATAACGAAATATTATATAACGGTATACGTTATATCGTAATACCATATAACGTTATACGTTATATCGTAATGCTACGTAACGTTATATGTTATATCGTAATTCTACGTAACGTTATACGTTATATCGTAACACTATATAACGTTGTACGATATATCGTCATGCTACATAACGTTATACGTTATATCGTAGTGCTACATAACGTTATACGTTATATCGTAATGCTACATAACGTTATACGTTATATCGTAATGCTACATAACGTTATACGTTATATCGTAATGCTACATAACGTTATACGTTATAACGTATTACCATATAACGTCATATGTTATAAGGTAATACTGTGTAACGCATTTCGTTATGACGTAATGCTACATAACGTTATACGTTATAACGTAATACTATAAAACGTTATACGTTATAACGTAACACTACATAACGTTATACGTTATATCGTAATGCTGCATAACGTTATATGTAATAACGTATTACCATATAACGTTATACGTCATATCGTAATGCTACATAACGTTATACGTTATAACGTAATGCTACATAACGTTATACGTTATATGGTAATGATACATAGCGTTATACGTTATGTCGTAATTCTACATAACGTTATACGTTATATCGTAATACTACATATCGTTATACGATATATCGTACTGCAACATAACGGTATAAGTTATATCGTAATGCTTCATAACGTTATACATTATATCGTAGTGCTACATAGCGTTATACGTTATATCGTAATACTACATAACGTTATACGTTATAACGTAATACTATATAACGTTGTACGTTATATCGTTATGCTACATAACGTTATACGTTATAACGTAACACTATATAACGTTGTACGTTATATCGTTATGCTGCATAACGTTATACGTTATAACGTAATACTATATAACGTTATACGTTATGTCGTAATGCTAAATAACGTTATACGTTATAACGTAATACTACTTAACGTTATACGTTATAACGAAATACTATATAACGTTATACGTTATATCGTTATGCTACATAACGTTATACGTTATATCGTAGTGCTACATAACGTGATACGTTATATCGTAATACTACATAATGTTATACGTTATATGGTAATGCTACATAACTTTATACATTATATCGTAAGGCTACATAACGTTATACGTTATAACGTAATACCATATAACGTTGTACGTTATATCGTTATGCTACATAACGTTATACGTTATATAGTAATGCTACATAACGTTATACGTTATATCGTAATGCTACATAACGTTATACGTTATATCGTAATACTACAGAGCGTCATACGTTATAGCGTAATACTACATAACGTTATACGTAATAACGTAACACTATATAACGTTATACGTTATATCGTTATGCTACATAACGTTGTACGTTATAACGTAATACCATATAACGTTATACGTTATATCGCAATGTTACATAACGTTACATGTTATATCGTAATGCTACATAACGTATTACGTTATAACGTAATACTACATAACTTTATACGTTATAACGATATATTATATAACGGTATACGTTATATCGTTATGCTACATAACGTTATACGCTATATGGTAATGTTACATACCGTTATACGTTATAACGTAATACTATATAACGTTATACGTTATATCGTAATGCTACATAACGTTATATGTTATATCGTAATTCTACGTAACGTTATACGTTATATCGTAATGCTACAAAACGTTATACGTTATATCGTAATGCTACATAACGTTATACGTTATATCGTAATGCTACATAACGTTATACGTTATATCGTAATGCAACATAACGTTATACGTTATAACGTATTACCATATAACGTCATATGTTATAAGGTAATACTGTGTATCGCATTTCGTTATGACGTAATGCTACATAACGTTATACGTTATAACGTAATACTATAAAACGTTATACGTTATAACGTAACACAGCATAACGTTATACATTATATCGTAATGCTACATAGCGTTATACGTTATATCGTAATGCTACATAACGTTATACGTTATATCGTAATGCTACATAACGTTATACGTTATAGCGTATTACCATATAACGTTATACGTTATGTCGTAATGTTACATAACGTTATACGTTATATAGTAATGCTACATAACGTTATACGTTATATCGTAATGCTACATAACGTTATACGTTATATCGTAATACTACATAGCGTCATACGTTATAGCGTAATACTACATAACGTTATACGTAATAACGTAACACTATATAACGTTATACGTTATATCGTTATGCTACATAACGTTGTACGTTATAACGTAATACCATATAACGTTATACGTTATATCGCAATGTTACATAACGTTACACGTTATATCGTAATGCTACATAACGTATTACGTTATAACGTAATACTACATAACGTTATACGTTATAACGATATATTATATAACGGTATACGTTATATCGTTATGCTACATAACGTTATACGCTATATGGTAATGTTACATACCGTTATACGTTATAACGTAATACTATATAACGTTATACGTTATATCGTAATGCTACATAACGTTATACGTTATATCGTAATACTACATAACGTCATACGTTATAACGTAATACTACATAACGTTATACGTAATAACGTAACACTATATAACGTTATACGTTATATCGTTATGCTACATAACGATGTACGTTATACGTTATAACGAAATATTATATAACGGTATACGTTATATCGTAATACCATACAACGTTATACGCTATATCGTAATGCTACATAACGTTATATGTTATATCGTAATTCTACGTAACGTTATACGTTATATCGTAATGCTACATAACGTTATACGTTATATCGTAATGCTACATAACGTTATACGTTATATCGTAATGCAACATAACGTTATACGTTATAACGTATTACCATATAACGTCATATGTTATAAGGTAATACTGTGTATCGCATTTCGTTATGACGTAATGCTACATAACGTTATACGTTATAACGTAATACTATAAAACGTTATACGTTATAACGTAACACTACATAACGTTATACGTTATATCGTAATGCTGCATAACGTTATATGTTATAACGTATTACCATATAACGTTATACTTTATATCGTAATACTACATTATACGTTATAACGTAATGCTACATAATGTTATACGTTATATCGTTATGCTACACAACTTTATACGTTATAACGTAATACTACATAACGTCATACGTTATAACGTAATACTACATAACGTTATACGTAATAACGTAGCACTATATAACGTTATACGTTATATCGTTATGCTACATAACGTTGTACGTTATACGTTATAACGAAAAATTATATAACGGTATACGTTATATCGTTATGCTGCATAACGTTATACGTTATATGGTAATGCTACATAACGTTATACGTTATATGGTAATGCTACATAACGTTATACGTTATAACGTAATACTATATAACGTTATAAGTTATATCGTAATGCTACATAACGTTACACGTTATATCGTAATGCTACATAACGTATTACGTTATAACGTAATACTACATAACGTTATACGTTATAACGAAATACTATATAACGTTATACGTTATATCGGAATGCTACATAACGTTGTACGTTATAACATATTACCATATAACGTTATACGTTATATAGTAATGCTACATAATGTTGTACGTTATATCGTAATGCTACATAACGTTATACGTTATATCGTAATACTACATAGCGTCATACGTTATAACGTAATACTACATAACGTTATACGTAATAACGTAACACTATATAACGTTATACGTTATATCGTTATGCTACATAACGTTGTACGTTATAACGTAATACTGCATAACGTTATACGTTATAACGTAATACTACATAGCGTTATACGTTATATCGTAATGCTACATAACGTTATACGTTATAACGTAATACTACATAACGTTATACGTTATAACGAAATACTATATAACGTTATACGTTATATCGTAATGCTACATAACGTTGTACGTTATAACATATTACCATATAACGTTATACGTTATATGATAAAGCTACATAACGTTATACGTTATAACGTATTACTATATAACGTTATACGTTATATCGCTATGCTACATGACGTTATACGTTATATCGTAATGCTGCATAACGTTATATGTTATAACGTATTACCGTATAACGTTATACTTTATATCGTAATGCTACATTATACGTTATAACGTAATGCTACATAATGTTATACGTTATATCGTTATGCTACATAACTTTATACGTTATAACGTAATACTACATAGCGTCATACGTTATAACGTAATACTACATAACGTTATACGTAATAACGTAACACTATATAACGTTATACGTTATATCGTTATGCTACATAACGTTGTACGTTATAACGTAATACTACATAACGTTATACGTTATAACGAAATATTATATAACGGTATACGTTATATCGTAATGCTACATAACGTTGTACGTTATAACATATTACCATATAACGTTATACGTTATATAGTAATGCTACATAATGTTGTACGTTATATCGTAATGCTACATAACGTTATACGTTATATCGTAATACTACATAGCGTCATACGTTATAACGTAATACTACATAACGTTATACGTAATAACGTAACACTATATAACGTTATACGTTATATCGTAATGCTGCATAACGTTATATGTTATAACGTATTACCATATAACGATATACTTTATATCGTAATGCTACATTATACGTTATAACGCAATGCTACATAATGTTATACGTTATATCGTTATGCTACATAACTTTATACGTTATAACGTAATACTACATAACGTCATACGTTATAACGTAATACTACATAACGTTATACGTAATAACGTAGCACTATATAACGTTATACGTTATATCATTATGCTACATAACGTTGTACGTTATACGTTATAACGAAATATTATATAACGGTATAAGTTATATTGTAATGCTACATAACGTTGTACGTTATAACATATTACCATATAACGTTATACGTTATATAGTAATGCTACATAATGTTGTACGTTATATCGTAATGCTACATAACGTTATACGTTATAACGAAATATTATATAACGGTATGCGTTATATCGTTATGCTACATAACGTTATACGTTATATGGTAATGCTATATAACGTTATACGTTTTATCGTAATGCTACATAATGTTGTACGTTATATCGTAATGCTACATAACGTTATACGTTATAACGTATTACCATATAACGTTATACGTTATATCGTAATGCTACATAACGTTATACGTTATATCGTAATACTACATAACGTTATACGTTATAACGTAACACTATATAACGTTGTACGTTATATCGTTATGCTACATAACGTTATACGTTATAACGTAATACTACATAACGTTATACGTAATAACGTAACACTATATAACGTTATACGTTATATCGTTATGCTACATAACGTTGTACGTTATAACGTAATACTACATAACGTTATACGTTATAACGAAATATTATATAACGGTATGCGTTATATCGTTATGCTACATAACGTTATACGTTATATGGTAATGCTATATAACGTTATACGTTTTATCGTAATGCTACATAATGTTGTACGTTATATCGTAATGCTACATAACGTTATACGTTATAACGTATTACCATATAACGTTATACGTTATATCGTAATGCTACATAACGTTATACGTTATATCGTAATACTACATAACGTTATACGTTATAACGTAACACTATATAACGTTGTACGTTATAACGTTATGCTACATAACGTTATACGTTATAACGTAACACTATATAACGTTGTACGTTATATCGTTATGCTACATAACGTTATACGTTATAACGTAATACTGTATAACGTTATACGTTTTATCGTAATGCTACATAATGTTGTACGTTATATCGTAATGCTACACAACGTTATACGTTATTTCGTAATACTACATAGCGTCATGCGTTATAACGTAATACTACATAACGTTATACGTAATAACGTAACACTATATAACGTTATACGTTATATCGTTATGCTACATAACGTTGTACGCTATAACGTAATACCATATAACGTTATACGTTATATCGCAATGTTACATAACGTTACACATTATATCGTAATGCTACATAATGTATTACGTTATAACGTAATACTACATAACGTTATACGTTATAACGATATATTATATAACGTTATACGTTATATCGTTATGCTACATAACGTTATACGCTATATGGTAATGCTACATAACGTTATACGTTATAACGTAATACTATATAACGTTATACGTTATATCGTAATGCTACATAACGTTATACGTTATATCGTAATGCTACATAACGTTATACGTTATATCGTAATACTACATAACGTCATACGTTATAACGTAATACTACATAACGTTATACGTAATAACGTAACACTATATAACGTTATACGTTATATCGTTATGCTACATATCGTTATATGTTATATCGTAATTCTACGTAACGTTATACGTTATATCGTAATGCTACATAACGTTATACGTTATATCGTAATGCTACATAACGTTATACGTTATATCGTAATGCTACATAACGTTATACGTTATATCGTAATGCTACATAACGTTATACGTTATAACGTATTACCATATAACGTCATATGTTATAAGGTAATACTGTGTAACGCATTTCGTTATGACGTAATGCTACATAACGTTATACGTTATAACGTAATACTATAAAACGTTATACGTTATAACGTAACACTACATAACGTTATACGTTATATCGTAATGCTGCATAACGTTATATGTTATATCTCATTACCATATAACGTTATACGTCATATCGTAATGCTACATAACGTTATACGTTATATCGTAATACTACATATCGTTATACGTTATATCGTAATGCTACATAACGTTATACGTTATATCGTAATGCTACATAACGTTATACGTTATATCGTAATGCTACATAACGTTATACGTTATATGGTAATGATACATAGCGTTATACGTTATGTCGCAATGCTACATAACGTTATACGTAATAACGAAATACTATATAACGGTATACATTATGTCGTAATTCTACATAACGTTATACGTTATATCGTAATGCTACATAACGTTACACGTAATATCGTAATGCTACATAACGTTATACGTTATAACGTAATACTACATAGCGTTATACGTTATGACGAAATACTATATAACGGTATACGTTATATCGTTAAGCTACATAACGTTATACGTTATATTGTAATACTACATATCGTTATACGTTATAGCGTATTACCATATAACGTTATACGTTATGTCGTAATGTTACATAACGTTATACGTTGTATCGCAATGCTACATAACGTTATACGTTATAACGTAATACTACATAACGTTATACGTTATGACGAAATAGTATATAACGGTATACGTTATATCGTTAAGCTACATAACGTTATACGTTATATGGTAAAGCTACATAAATGTTATACGTTATAACGTAATACTATATAACGTTGTACGATATATCGTTATGCTACGTAACGTTATACGTTATAACGAAGTACTATATAACGGTATACGTTATATCGTTAAGCTACATAACGTTATACGTTATATGGTAAAGCTACATAAATGTTATACGTAATAACGTAATACTATATAACGTTATACGTTATATCGTTATGCTACATAACGTTAAACGTTATAACGTAATACTATATAACGTTATACGTTATATCGTAATGCTACATAACGTTATACGTTATAACGTATTACCATATAACGTCATATGTTATAAGGTAATACTGTGTAACGCATTTCGTTATGACGTAATGCTACATAACGTTATACGTTATAACGTAATACTATAAAACGTTATACGTTATAACGTAACACTACATAACGTTATACGTTATATCGTAATGCTGCATAACGTTATATGTTATATCGCATTACCATATAACGTTATACGTCATATCGTAATGCTACATAACGTTATACGTTATATCGTAATACTACATATCGTTATACGTTATATCGTAATGCTACATAACGTTATACGTTATATCGTAATGCTACATAACTTTATACGTTATATGGTAATGATACATAGCGTTATACGTTATGTCGTAATGCTACATAACGTTATACGTAATAACGAAATACTATATAATGGTATACATTATGTCGTATTTCTACATAACGTTATACGTTATATCGTAATGCTACATAACGTTACACGTAATATCGTACTGCTACATAACGTTATACGTTATAACGTAATACTACATAGCGTTATACGTTATGACGAAATACTATATAACGGTATACGTTATATCGTTAAGCTACATAACGTTATACGTTATATTGTAATACTACATATCGTTATACGTTATAGCGTATTACCATATAACGTTATACGTTATGTCGTAATGTTACATAACGTTATACGTTGTATCGCAATGCTACATAACGTTATACGTTATAACGTAATACTACATAACGTTATACGTTATGACGAAATAGTATATAACGGTATACGTTATATCGTTAAGCTACATAACGTTATACGTTATATGGTAAAGCTACATAAATGTTATACGTTATAACGTAATACTATATAACGTTGTACGATATATCGTTATGCTACGTAACGTTATACGTTATAACGAAATACTATATAACGGTATACGTTATATCGTTAAGCTACATAACGTTATACGTTATATGGTAAAGCTACATAAATGTTATACGTTATAACGTAATACTATATAACGTTATACGTTATATCGTTATGCTACATAACGTTAAACGTTATAACGTAATAGTATATAACGTTATACGTTATATCGTTATGCTACATAACGTTATACGTTATATCGTAATGCTACATAACGTTATACATTATATCGTAATGCTACATAGCGTTATACGTTGTATCGTTCTGCTACATAACGTTATACGTTATATCGCAATGCTACATAACGTTATACGTTATATCGCAATGCTACATAACGTTATACGTTATATCGTAATGATACATAACGCTACACGTTATAGCGTATTACCATATAACGTTGTACGTTATATCGTTATGCTACATAACGTTATACGTTATAACGTAACACTATATAACGTTGTACGATATAACGTTATGCAACATAACATTATACGTTATAGCGTATTACCATATAACGTTATACGTTATGTCGTAATGTTACATAACGTTATACGTTATATCGCAATGCTACATAACGTTATACGTTATAACGTAATACTACATAACGTTATACGTTATAACGAAATACTATATAACGGTATACGTTATATCGTTCAGTTACATAACGTTATACGTTATATGGTAAAGCTACATAACGTTATACGTTATAACGTAATACTATATAACGTTATACGTTATATCGTTATGCTACATAACGTTATACGTTATATCGTAATGCTGCAGAACGTTATATGTTATAACGTATTACCATATAACGTTACACTTTATATCGTAATGCTACATAACGTTATACGTTATAACGTAATGCTACATAATGTTATACGTTATATCGTTATGCTACATAACTTTATACGTTATAACGTAATACTACATAACGTATTACGATATATCCTAATGCTACATAACGTTATACGTTATATCGCAATGCTACATAACGCTATACGTTATATCGTAATGCTACATAACGTTATACGTTATAACGTATTACCATATAACGTTATACGTTATATCGTAATGCTACATAACGTTACACGTTATATCGTAATGCTACATAACGTATTACGTTATAACGTAATACTACATGACGTTATACGTTATATCGTAATGCTACATAACGTTATACGTTATATCGTTATGCTACATAACGTTATACGTTATATCGTAATGCTACATAACGTTATACATTATATCGTAATGCTACATAGCGTTATGCGTTGTATCGTTCTGCTACATAACGTTATACGTTATATCGCAATGCTACATAACGTTATACGTTATATCGTAATGCTACATAACGTTATACGTTATAACGTATTACCATATAACGTTATACGTTATAACGTATTACCATATGACGTTATACGTTATATCGTAATGTTACATAACGTTACACGTTATATCGTAATGCTGCATAACGTTATACGTTATATCGTAATGCTACATAACGTTACACGTTATATCGTAATGCTACATAACGTATTACGTTATAACGTAATACTACATGACGTTATACGTTATATCGTAATGCTACATAACGTTATACGTTATATCGTTATGCTACATAACGTTATACGTTATATCGCAATGCTACATAACGCTATACGTTATATCGTAATGCTACATAACGTTATACGTTATAACGTAATACTACATAACGTTATACGTTATAACGAAATACTATATAACGTTATACATCATATCGTAATGCTACATAACGTTATACGTTATAACGTATTACCATATAACGTTATACGTTATAACGTATTACCATATAACGTTATACGTTATATCGTAATGTTACATAACGTTACACGTTATATCGTAATGCTGCATAACGTTACACGTTATAGCGTATTACCATATAACGTTATACGTTATATCGTTATGCTACACAACGTTATACGTTATAACGTATTACCATATAACGTTATACGTTATAACGTATTACCATATAACGTTATACGTTATAACGTATTACCATATAACGTTATACGTTATATCGTAATGTTACATAACGTTACACGTTATATCGTAATGCTACATAACGTATTACGTTATAACGTAATACTACATGACGTTATACGTTATATCGTAATGCTACATAACGTTATACGTTATAACGTAATACTACATAACGTTATACGTTATAACGAAATACTATATAACGTTATACATTATATCGTAATGCTACATAACGTTATACGTTATAACGTATTACCATATAACGTTATACGTTATAACGTATTACCATATAACGTTATACGTTATATCGTAATGTTACATAACGTTACACGTTATATCGTAATGCTACATAACGTTACACGTTATAGCGTATTACCATATAACGTTATACGTTATATCGTTATGCTACACAACGTTATACGTTATAACGTATTACCATATAACGTTATACGTTATATCGTAATGTTACATAACGTTACACGTTATATCGTAATGCTACATAACGTATTACGTTACAACGTAATACTATATAACGTTGTACGATATATCGTTATGCTACATAACGTTATACGTTATATCGTAGTGCTACATAACGTTATACGTTATATCGTAATGCTACATAACGTTATACGTTATATCGTAATGCTACATAACGTTATACGTTATAACGTATTACCATATAACGTCATATGTTATAAGGTAATACTGTGTAACGCATTTCGTTATGACGTAATGCTACATAACGTTATACGTTATAACGTAATACTATAAAACGTTATACGTTATAACGTAACACTACATAACGTTATACGTTATATCGTAATGCTGCATAACGTTATATGTTATATCGCATTACCATATAACGTTATACGTCATATCGTAATGCTACATAACGTTATACGTTATATCGTAATACTACATATCGTTATACGTTATATCGTAATGCTACATAACGTTATACGTTATATCGTAATGCTACATAACGTTATACGTAATAACGAAATACTATATAACGGTATACATTATGTCGTAATTCTACATAACGTTATACGTTATATCGTAATGCTACATAACGTTACACGTAATATCGTAATGCTACATAACGTTATACGTTATAACGTAATACTACATAGCGTTATACGTTATGACGAAATACTATATAACGGTATACGTTATATCGTTAAGCTACATAACGTTATACGTTATATTGTAATACTACATATCGTTATACGTTATAGCGTATTACCATATAACGTTATACGTTATGTCGTAATGTTACATAACGTTATACGTTGTATCGCAATGCTACATAACGTTATACGTTATAACGTAATACTACATAACGTTATACGTTATGACGAAATAGTATATAACGGTATACGTTATATCGTTAAGCTACATAACGTTATACGTTATATGGTAAAGCTACATAAATGTTATACGTTATAACGTAATACTATATAACGTTATACGTTATATCGTTATGCTACATAACGTTAAACGTTATAACGTAATATTATATAACGTTATACGTTATATCGTTATGCTACATAACGTTATACGCTATATCGTAATGCTACATAACGTTATACATTATATCGTAATGCTACATAGCGTTATACGTTGTATCGTTCTGCTACATAACGTTATACGTTATATCGCAATGCTACATAACGTTATACGTTATATCGCAATGCTACATAACGTTATACGTTATATCGTAATGCTACATAACGCTACACGTTATAGCGTATTACCATATAACGTTGTACGTTATATCGTTATGCTACATAACGTTATACGTTATAACGTAACACTATATAACGTTGTACGATATATCTATATGCAACATCACATTATACGTTATAGCGTATTACCATATAACGTTATACGTTATGTCGTAATGTTACATAACGTTATACGTTATATCGCAATGCTACATAACGTTATACGTTATAACGTAATACTACATAACGTTATACGTTATAACGAAATACTATATAACGGTATACGTTATATCGTTCAGTTACATAACGTTATACGTTATATGGTAAAGCTACATAACGTTATACGTTATAACGTAATACTATATAACGTTATACGTTATATCGTTATGCTACATAACGTTATACGTTATATCGTAATGCTGCAGAACGTTATATGTTATAACGTATTACCATATAACGTTACACTTTATATCGTAATGCTACATAACGTTATACGTTATAACGTAATGCTACATAATGTTATACGTTATATCGTTATGCTACATAACTTTATACGTTATAACGTAATACTACATAACGTATTACGATATATCCTAATGCTACATAACTTTATACGTTATATCGCAATGCTACATAACGCTATACGTTATATCGTAATGCTACATAACGTTATACGTTATAACGTATTACCATATAACGTTATACGTTATATCGTAATGCTACATAACGTTACACGTTATATCGTAATGCTACATAACGTATTACGTTATAACGTAATACTACATGACGTTATACGTTATATCGTAATGCTACATAACGTTATACGTTATATCGTTATGCTACATAACGTTATACGTTATATCGTAATGCTACATAACGTTATACATTATATCGTAATGCTACATAGCGTTATACGTTGTATCGTTCTGCTACATAACGTTATACGATATATCGCAATGCTACATAACGTTATACGTTATATCGCAATGCTACATAACGCTATACGTTATATCGTAATGCTACATAACGTTATACGTTATAACGTAATACTACATAACGTTATACGTTATAACGAAATACTATATAACGTTATACATCATATCGTAATGCTACATAACGTTATACGTTATAACGTATTACCATATAACGTTATACGTTATAACGTATTACCATATAACGTTATACGTTATATCGTAATGTTACATAACGTTACACGTTATATCGTAATGCTGCATAACGTTACACGTTATAGCGTATTACCATATAACGTTATACGTTATATCGTTATGCTACACAACGTTATACGTTATAACGTATTACCATATAACGTTATACGTTATAACGTATTACCATATAACGTTATACGTTATATCGTAATGTTACATAACGTTACACGTTATATCGTAATGCTACATAACGTATTACGTTATAACGTAATACTACATGACGTTATACGTTATATCGTAATGCTACATAACGTTATACGTTATAACGTAATACTACATAACGTTATACGTTATAACGAAATACTATATAACGTTATACATTATATCGTAATGCTACATAACGTTATACGTTATAACGTATTACCATATAACGTTATACGTTATAACGTATTACCATATAACGTTATACGTTATATCGTAATGTTACATAACGTTACACGTTATATCGTAATGCTACATAACGTTACACGTTATAGCGTATTACCATATAACGTTATACGTTATATCGTTATGCTACACAACGTTATACGTTATAACGTATTACCATATAACGTTATACGTTATATCGTAATGTTACATAACGTTATACGTTATAACGTATTACCATATAACGTTATACGTTATATCGTAATGCTACAAAGCGTTATACGTTATATCGCAATGCTACATAACGTTATACGTTATATCGCAATGCTACATAACGTTATACGTTATATCGTAATGCTACATAACGTTACACGTTATAGCGTATTACCATATAACGTTATACGTTATATCGTTATGCTACATAACGTTATACGTTATAACGTAACACTATATAACGATGTACGATATATCGTTATGCTACATATCGTTATACGTTATAGCGTATTACCATATAACGTTATACGTTATGTCGTAATGTTACATAACGTTATACGTTATATCGCAATGCTACATAACGTTATACGTTATAAAGTAATACTACGTAACGTTATACGTTATAACGAAATACTATATAACGTTATACGTTATATCGTAATGCTACATAACGTTATACGTAATAACGTAACACTATATAACGTTATACGTTATATCGTTATGCCACATAACGTTGTACGTTATACGTTATAACGAAATATTATATAACGGTATACGTTATATCGTTATGCTACATAACGTTATACGTTATAACGTAACACTATATAACGTTGTAAGATATATCGTTATGCTACATATTGTTATACGTTATAGCGTATTACCATATAACGTTATACGTTATATCGTAATGCTACATAACGTTATACGTTATAACGTATTACCATATAACGTTATACGTTATATGGTAATGTTACATAACGTTACAAGTTATATCGTAATGCTACATAACGTATTACGTTATAACGTAATACTACATAACGTTATACGTAATAACGTAACACTATATAACGTTATACGTTATATCGTTATGCCACATAACGTTGTACGTTATACGTTATAACGAAATATTATATAACGGTATACGTTATATCGTTATGCTACATAACGTTATTCGTTATATGGTAATGCTACATAACGTTATACGTTATAACGTAATACTATATAACGTTATACGTTATATCGTAATGCTACATAACGTTATACGTTATATGGTAATGCTACATAACGATATACGTTATAACGTAATACTACATAACGTTATACGTTATATAGTAATGCTACATAACGATATACGTTACATCGTATGTCTACATAACGTTATACGTTATAACGTAATACTACATAACGTTATGCGTTATAACGTAACACTACATAACGTTGTACGTTATATCGTTATGCTACATAACGTTATACGGTATATCGTGACGCTGCATAACGTTATACGTCATAACGTATAACCATATAACGTTACACGTTATATCGCAATGCTACATAACGTTATACGTTATAACGTATTACCATATAACGTTATACGTTATATCGTAATGTTACATAACGTTACACGTTATATCGTAATGCTACATAACGTATTACGTTATAACGTAATACTACATGACATTATACGTTATATCGTAATGCTACATAACGTTATACGTTATAACGTAATACTACATAACGTTATACGTTATAACGTATTACCATATAACGTTATACGTTATATGGTAATGTTACATAACGTTACAAGTTATATCGTAATGCTACATAACGTATTACGTTATAACGTAATACTACATAACGTTATACGTTATATCGCACTGCTACATAACGTTATACGTTATAACGTAATACTACATAACGTTATACGTTATAACGAAATACTATATAACGGTATACGTTATATCGTTCAGCTACATAACGTTATACGTTATATGGTAAAGCTACATAACGTTATACGTTATAACGTAATACTATATAACGTTATACGTTATATCGTTATGCTACATAACGTTATACGTTATATCGTAATGCTGCATATCGTTATATGTTATAACGTATTACCATATAACGTTACCCTTTATATCGTAATGCTACATAACGTTATACGTTATAACGTAATGCTACATAATGATATACGTTATATCGTTATGCTACATAACTTTATACGTTATAACGTAATACTACATAACGTATTACGATATATCCTAATACTACATAACGTTATACGTTATAACGAAATACTATATAACGTTATACATTATATCGTATTGCTACATAACGTTATACGTTATAACGTATTACCATATAACGTTATACGTTATAACGTATTACCATATAACGTTATACGTTATATCGTAATGATACATAACGTTACACGTTATATCGTAATGCTACATAACGTATTACGTTATAACGTAATACTACATGACGTTATACGTTATATCGTAATGCTACATAACGTTATACGTTATAACGTAATACTACATAACGTTATACGTTATAACGAAATACTATATAACGTTATACGTTATATCGTATTACAAGTTATATCGTTACAAGTTATATCGTAATGCTACATAACGTATTACGTTATAACGTAATACTACATAACGTTATACGTAATATCGTAATACTACATAACGTTATACGTAATAACGTAACACTATATAACGTTATACGTTATATCGTTATGCCACATAACGTTGTACGTTATACGTTATAACGAAATATTATATAACGGTATACGTTTTATCGTTATGCTACATAACGTTATACGTTATATGGTAATGCTACATAACGTTATACGTTATAACGTAATACTACATAACGTTATACGTTATATCGTTATGCTACATAACTTTATACGTTATAACGTAATACTACATAACGTATTACGATATATCCTAATGCTACATAACGTTATACGTTATATCGCAATGCTACATAACGTATTACGTTATAACGTAATACTACATGACGTTATACGTTATATCGTAATGCTACATAACGTTATACGTTATAACGTAATACTACATAACGTTATACGTTATATCGCAATGCTACATAACGTTATACATTATATCGTAATGCTACATAACGTTATACGTTATAACGTATTACCATACAACGTTATACGTTATATCGTAATGTTACATAACGTTACACGTTATATCGTAATGCTACATAACGTATTACGTTATAACGTAATACTACATGACGTTATACGTTATATCGTAATGCTACATAACGTTATACGTTATAACGTAATACTACATAACGTTATACGTAATAACGTAACACTATATAACGTTATACGTTATATCGTTATGCCACATAACGTTGTACGTTATACGTTATGACGAAATATTATATAACGGTATACGTTATATCGTTATGCTACATAACGTTATACGTTATATGGTAATGCTACATAACGTATTACGATATATCCTAATGCTACATAACGTTATACGTTATATCGGAGTGCTACATAACGCTATACGTTATATCGTAATGCTACATAACGTTATACGTTATAACGTATTACCATATAACGTTATACGTTATATCGTAATGCTACAAGGCGTTATACGTTATATCGCAATGCTACATAACGTTATACGTTATATCGCAATGCTACATAACGTTATACGTTATATCGTAATGCTACATAACGTTACACGTTATAGCGTATTACCATATAACGTTATACGTTATATCGTTATGCTACATAACGTTATACGTTATAACGTAACACTATATAACGTTGTACGATATATCGTTATGCTACATAACGTTATACGTTATATCGTAGTGCTACATAACGTTATACGTTATATCGTTATGCTACATAACTTTATACGTTATAACGTAATACTACATAACGTATTACGATATATCCTAATACTACATAACGTTATACGTTATAACGAAATACTATATAACGTTATACATTATATCGTATTGCTACATAACGTTATACGTTATAACGTATTACCATATAACGTTATACGTTATAACGTATTACCATGTAACGTTATACGTTATATCGTAATGATACATAACGTTACACGTTATATCGTAATGCTACATAACGTATTACGTTATAACGTAATACTACATGACGTTATACGTTATATCGTAATGCTACATAACGTTATATGTTATAACGTAATACTACATAACGTTATACGTTATAACGAAATACTATATAACGTTATACGTTATATCGTAATGCTACATAACGTTATACGTTATAACGTATTACCATATAACGTTATACGTTATATCGCAGTGATACATAACGTTACACGTTATATCGTAATGCTACATAACGTATTACGTTATAACGTAATACTACATGACGTTATACGTTATATCGTAATGCTACATAACGTTATACGTTATAACGTAATACTACATAACGTTATACGTTATATCGCAATGCTACATAACGTTATACATTATATCGTAATGCTACATAACGTTATACGTTATAACGTATTACCATACAACGTTATACGTTATATCGTAATGTTACATAACGTTACACGTTATATCGTAATGCTACATAACGTATTACGTTATAACGTAATACTACATGACGTTATACGTTATATCGTAATGCTACATAACGTTATACGTTATAACGTAATACTACATAACGTTATACGTAATAACGTAACACTATATAACGTTATACGTTATATCGTTATGCCACATAACGTTGTACGTTATACGTTATGACGAAATATTATATAACGGTATACGTTATATCGTTATGCTACATAACGTTATACGTTATATGGTAATGCTACATAACGTATTACGATATATCCTAATGCTACATAACGTTATACGTTATATCGGAGTGCTACATAACGCTATACGTTATATCGTAATGCTACATAACGTTATACGTTATAACGTATTACCATATAACGTTATACGTTATATCGTAATGCTACAAGGCGTTATACGTTATATCGCAATGCTACATAACGTTATACGTTATATCGCAATGCTACATAACGTTATACGTTATATCGTAATGCTACATAACGTTACACGTTATAGCGTATTACCATATAACGTTATACGTTATATCGTTATGCTACATAACGTTATACGTTATAACGTAACACTATATAACGTTGTACGATATATCGTTATGCTACATAACGTTATACGTTATATCGTAGTGCTACATAACGTTATACGTTATATCGTTATGCTACATAACTTTATACGTTATAACGTAATACTACATAACGTATTACGATATATCCTAATACTACATAACGTTATACGTTATAACGAAATACTATATAACGTTATACATTATATCGTATTGCTACATAACGTTATACGTTATAACGTATTACCATATAACGTTATACGTTATAACGTATTACCATGTAACGTTATACGTTATATCGTAATGATACATAACGTTACACGTTATATCGTAATGCTACATAACGTATTACGTTATAACGTAATACTACATGACGTTATACGTTATATCGTAATGCTACATAACGTTATACGTTATAACGTAATACTACATAACGTTATACGTTATAACGAAATACTATATAACGTTATACGTTATATCGTAATGCTACATAACGTTATACGTTATAACGTATTACCATATAACGTTATACGTTATATCGCAGTGATACATAACGTTACACGTTATATCGTAATGCTACATAACGTATTACGTTATAACGTAATACTACATGACGTTATACGTTATATCGTAATGCTACATAACGTTATACGTTATAACGTAATACTACATAACGCTATACGTTATATCGTAATGCTACATAACGTTATACGTTATAACGTATTACCATATAACGTTATACGTTATATGGTAATGTGACACAACGTTACAAGTTATATCGTAATGCTACATAACGTATTACGTTATAACGTAATACTACATAACGTTATACGTTATATCGCAATGCTACATAACGTTATACATTATATCGTAATGCTACATAACGTTATACGTTATAACGTAATACTACATAACGTTATACGTTATATCGCAATGCTACATAACGTTATACATTATATCGTAATACTATATAACGTTATACGTAATATCGTAATACTACATAACGTCATACGTTATAACGTAATACTACATAACGTTATACGTAATAACGTAACACTATATAACGTTATACGTTATATCGTTATGCCACATAACGTTATACGTTATACGTTATAACGAAATATTATATAACGGTATACGTTATATCGTTATGCTACATAACGTTATACGTTATATGGTAATGCTACATAACGTTATACGTTATAACGTAATACTACATAACGTTATACGTTATATCGTTATGCTACATAACTTTATACGTTATAACGTAATACTACATAACGTATTACGATATATCCTAATGCTACATAACGTTATACGTTATATCGCAATGCTACATAACGTATTACGTTATAACGTAATACTACATGACGTTATACGTTATATCGTAATGCTACATAACGTTATACGTTATAACGTAATACTACATAACGTTATACGTTATATCGCAATGCTACATAACGTTATACATTATATCGTAATGCTACATAACGTTATACGTTATAACGTATTACCATATAACGTTATACGTTATATCGTAATGTTACATAACGTTACACGTTATATCGTAATGCTACATAACGTATTACGTTATAACTTAATACTACATGACGTTATACGTTATATCGTAATGTTACATAACGTTATACGTTATAACGTAATACTACATAACGTTATACGTAATAACGTAACACTATATAACGTTATACGTTATATCGTTATGCCACATAACGTTGTACGTTATACGTTATGACGAAATATTATATAACGGTATACGTTATATCGTTATGCTACATAACGTTATACGTTATATGGTAATGCTACATAACGTATTACGATATATCCTAATGCTACATAACGTTATACGTTATATCGCAATGCTACATAACGTTATACGTTATATCGCAATGCTACATAACGTTATACGTTATATGGTAATGCTACATAACGATATACGTTATAACGTAATACTACATAACGTTATACGTTATATGGTAATGCTACATAACGATATACGTTACATCGTAAGTCTACATAACGTTATACGTTATAACGTAATACTACATAACGTTATGCGTTATAACGTAACACTATATAACGTTGTACGTTATATCGTTATGCTACATAACGTTATACGGTATATCGTAACGCTGCATAACGTTATACGTCATAACGTATAACCATATAACGTTACACGTTATATCGTAATGCTACATAACGTATTACGTTATAACGTAATACTACATGACGTTATACGTTATATCGTAATGCTACATAACGTTATACGTTATAACGTATTACCATATAACGTTATACGTTATATCGTAATGATACATAACGTTACACGTTATATCGTAATGCTACATAACGCATTACGTTATAACGTAATACTACATGACGTTATACGTTATATCGTAATGCTACATAACGTTATACGTTATAACGTAATACTACATAACGTTATACGTTATAACGAAATACTATATAACGTTATACGTTATATCGTAATGCTACATAACGTTATACGTTATAACGTATTACCATATAACGTTATACGTTATATCGTAATGATACATAACGTTACACGTTATATCGTAATGCTACATAACGTATTACGTTATAACGTAATACTACATGACGTTATACGTTATATCGTAATGCTACATAACGTTATACGTTATAACGTAATACTACATAACGCTATACGTTATATCGTAATGCTACATAACGTTATACGTTATAACGTATTACCATATAACGTTATACGTTATATGGTAATGTTACACAACGTTACAAGTTATATCGTAATGCTACATAACGTATTACGTTATAACGTAATACTACATAACGTTATACGTAATATCGTAATACTACATAACGTCATACGTTATAACGTAATACTACATAACGTTATACGTAATAACGTAACACTATATAACGTTATACGTTATATCGTTATGCCACATAACGTTGTACGTTATACGTTATAACGAAATATTATATAACGGTATACGTTATATCGTTATGCTACATAACGTTATTCGTTATATGGTAATGCTACATAACGTTATACGTTATAACGTAATACTATATAACGTTATACGTTATATCGTAATGCTACATAACGTTATACGTTATATGGTAATGCTACATAACGATATACGTTATAACGTAATACTACATAACGTTATACGTTATATAGTAATGCTACATAACGATATACGTTACATCGTATGTCTACATAACGTTATACGTTATAACGTAATACTACATAACGTTATGCGTTATAACGTAACACTACATAACGTTGTACGTTATATCGTTATGCTACATAACGTTATACGGTATATCGTAACGCTGCATAACGT
Source organism: Bombus lapidarius (assembly GCA_936014575.1). NCBI lineage: Eukaryota > Metazoa > Arthropoda > Insecta > Hymenoptera > Apidae > Bombus > Bombus lapidarius. Next base: position 63,025 of record CAKXZU010000156.1, read on the forward strand.
TATACGTCATAACGTATAACCATATAACGTTACACGTTATATCGTAATGCTACATAACGTTATACGTTATAACGTATTACCATATAACGTTATACGTTATATCGTAATGTTACATAACGTTACACGTTATATCGTAATGCTACATAACGTATTACGTTATAACGTAATACTACATGACATTATACGTTATATCGTAATGCTACATAACGTTATACGTTATAACGTAATACTACATAACGTTATACGTTATAACGTATTACCATATAACGTTATACGTTATATGGTAATGTTACATAACGTTACAAGTTATATCGTAATGCTACATAACGTATTACGTTATAACGTAATACTACATAACGTTATACGTTATATCGCAATGCTACATAACGTTATACGTTATAACGTAATACTACATAACGTTATACGTTATAACGAAATACTATATAACGGTATACGTTATATCGTTCAGCTACATAACGTTATACGTTATATGGTAAAGCTACATAACGTTATACGTTATAACGTAATACTATATAACGTTATACGTTATATCGTTATGCTACATAACGTTATACGTTATATCGTAATGCTGTATATCGTTATATGTTATAACGTATTACCATATAACGTTACCCTTTATATCGTAATGCTACATAACGTTATACGTTATAACGTAATGCTACATAATGATATACGTTATATCGTTATGCTACATAACTTTATACGTTATAACGTAATACTACATAACGTATTACGATATATCCTAATACTACATAACGTTATACGTTATAACGAAATACTATATAACGTTATACATTATATCGTATTGCTACATAACGTTATACGTTATAACGTATTACCATATAACGTTATACGTTATAACGTATTACCATATAACGTTATACGTTATATCGTAATGATACATAACGTTACACGTTATATCGTAATGCTACATAACGCATTACGTTATAACGTAATACTACATGACGTTATACGTTATATCGTAATGCTACATAACGTTATACGTTATAACGTAATACTACATAACGTTATACGTTATAACGAAATACTATATAACGTTATACGTTATATCGTAATGCTACATAACGTTATACGTTATAACGTATTACCATATAACGTTATACGTTATATCGTAATGATACATAACGTTACACGTTATATCGTAATGCTACATAACGTATTACGTTATAACGTAATACTACATGACGTTATACGTTATATCGTAATGCTACATAACGTTATACGTTATAACGTAATACTACATAACGCTATACGTTATATCGTAATGCTACATAACGTTATACGTTATAACGTATTACCATATAACGTTATACGTTATATCGTTATGCCACATAACGTTGTACGTTATACGTTATAACGAAATATTATATAACGGTATACGTTATATCGTTATGCTACATAACGTTATACGTTATATGGTAATGCTACATAACGTTATACGTTATAACGTAATACTACATAACGTTATACGTTATATCGTTATGCTACATAACTTTATACGTTATAACGTAATACTACATAACGTATTACGATATATCCTAATGCTACATAACGTTATACGTTATATCGCAATGCTACATAACGTATTACGTTATAACGTAATACTACATGACGTTATACGTTATATCGTAATGCTACATAACGTTATACGTTATAACGTAATACTACATAACGTTATACGTTATATCGCAATGCTACATAACGTTATACATTATATCGTAATGCTACATAACGTTATACGTTATAACGTATTACCATACAACGTTATACGTTATATCGTAATGTTACATAACGTTACACGTTATATCGTAATGCTACATAACGTATTACGTTATAACGTAATACTACATGACGTTATACGTTATATCGTAATGCTACATAACGTTATACGTTATAACGTAATACTACATAACGTTATACGTAATAACGTAACACTATATAACGTTATACGTTATATCGTTATGCCACATAACGTTGTACGTTATACGTTATGACGAAATATTATATAACGGTATACGTTATATCGTTATGCTACATAACGTTATACGTTATATGGTAATGCTACATAACGTATTACGATATATCCTAATGCTACATAACGTTATACGTTATATCGGAGTGCTACATAACGCTATACGTTATATCGTAATGCTACATAACGTTATACGTTATAACGTATTACCATATAACGTTATACGTTATATCGTAATGCTACAAGGCGTTATACGTTATATCGCAATGCTACATAACGTTATACGTTATATCACAATGCTACATAACGTTATACGTTATATCGTAATGCTACATAACGTTACACGTTATAGCGTATTACCATATAACGTTATACGTTATATCGTTATGCTACATAACGTTATACGTTATAACGTAACACTATATAAGGTTGTACGATATATCGTTATGCTACATAACGTTATACGTTATATCGTAGTGCTACATAACGTTATACGTTATATCGTAATGCTACATAACGTTATACGTTATATGGTAATGCTACATAACGATATACGTTATAACGTAATGCTACATAACGTTATACGTTATATGGTAATGCTACATAACGATATACGTTATAACGTAATACTACATAACGTTATACGTTATATCGTTATGCTACATAACTTTATACGTTATAACGTAATACTACATAACGTATTACGATATATCCTAATACTACATAACGTTATACGTTATAACGAAATACTATATAACGTTATACATTATATCGTATTGCTACATAACGTTATACGTTATAACGTATTACCATATAACGTTATACGTTATAACGTATTACCATATAACGTTATACGTTATATCGTAATGATACATAACGTTACACGTTATATCGTAATGCTACATAACGTATTACGTTATAACGTAATACTACATGACGTTATACGTTATATCGTAATGCTACATAACGTTATACGTTATAACGTAATACTACATAACGTTATACGTTATAACGAAATACTATATAACGTTATACGTTATATCGTAATGCTACATAACGTTATACGTTATAACGTATTACCATATAACGTTATACGTTATATCGTAATGATACATAACGTTACACGTTATATCGTAATGCTACATAACGTATTACGTTATAACGTAATACTACATGACGTTATACGTTATATCGTAATGCTACATAACGTTATACGTTATAACGTAATACTACATAACGCTATACGTTATATCGTAATGCTACATAACGTTATACGTTATAACGTATTACCATATAACGTTATACGTTATATGGTAATGTTACACAACGTTACAAGTTATATCGTAATGCTACATAACGAATTACGTTATAACGTAATACTACATAACGTTATACGTAATATCGTAATACTACATAACGTCATACGTTATAACGTAATACTACATAACGTTATACGTAATAACGTAACACTATATAACGTTATACGTTATATCGTTATGCCACATAACGTTATACGTTATACGTTATAACGAAATATTATATAACGGTATACGTTATATCGTTATGCTACATAACGTTATACGTTATATGGTAATGCTACATAACGTTATACGTTATAACGTAATACTACATAACGTTATACGTTATATCGTTATGCTACATAACTTTATACGTTATAACGTAATACTACATAACGTATTACGATATATCCTAATGCTACATAACGTTATACGTTATATCGCAAAGCTACATAACGTATTACGTTATAACGTAATACTACATGACGTTATACGTTATATCGTAATGCTACATAACGTTATACGTTATAACGTAATACTACATAACGTTATACGTTATATCGCAATGCTACATAACGTTATACATTATATCGTAATGCTACATAACGTTATACGTTATAACGTATTACCATATAACGTTATACGTTATATCGTAATGTTACATAACGTTACACGTTATATCGTAATGCTACATAACGTATTACGTTATAACGTAATACTACATGACGTTATACGTTATATCGTAATGTTACATAACGTTATACGTTATAACGTAATACTACATAACGTTATACGTAATAACGTAACACTATATAACGTTATACGTTATATCGTTATGCCACATAACGTTGTACGTTATACGTTATGACGAAATATTATATAACGGTATACGTTATATCGTTATGCTACATAACGTTATACGTTATATGGTAATGCTACATAACGTATTACGATATATCCTAATGCTACATAACGTTATACGTTATATCGGAATGCTACATAACGCTATACGTTATATCGTAATGCTACATAACGTTATACGTTATAACGTATTACCATATAACGTTATACGTTATATCGTAATGCTTCAAAGCGTTATACGTTATATCGCAATACTACATAACGTTATACGTTATATGGTAATGCTACATAACGATATACGTTACATCGTAAGTCTACATAACGTTATACGTTATAACGTAACACTATATAAGGTTGTACGATATATCGTTATGCTACATAACGTTATACGTTATATCGTAGTGCTACATAACGTTATACGTTATATCGTAATGCTACATAACGTTATACGTTATATGGTAATGCTACATAACGATATACGTTATAACGTAATGCTACATAACGTTATACGTTATATGGTAATGCTACATAACGATATACGTTATAACGTAATACTACATAACGTTATACGTTATATCGTTATGCTACATAACTTTATACGTTATAACGTAATACTACATAACGTATTACGATATATCCTAATACTACATAACGTTATACGTTATAACGAAATACTATATAACGTTATACATTATATCGTATTGCTACATAACGTTATACGTTATAACGTATTACCATATAACGTTATACGTTATAACGTATTACCATATAACGTTATACGTTATATCGTAATGATACATAACGTTACACGTTATATCGTAATGCTACATAACGTATTACGTTATAACGTAATACTACATGACGTTATACGTTATATCGTAATGCTACATAACGTTATACGTTATAACGTAATACTACATAACGTTATACGTTATAACGAAATACTATATAACGTTATACGTTATATCGTAATGCTACATAACGTTATACGTTATAACGTATTACCATATAACGTTATACGTTATATCGTAATGATACATAACGTTACACGTTATATCGTAATGCTACATAACGTATTACGTTATAACGTAATACTACATGACGTTATACGTTATATCGTAATGCTACATAACGTTATACGTTATAACGTAATACTACATAACGCTATACGTTATATCGTAATGCTACATAACGTTATACGTTATAACGTATTACCATATAACGTTATACGTTATATGGTAATGTTACACAACGTTACAAGTTATATCGTAATGCTACATAACGTATTACGTTATAACGTAATACTACATAACGTTATACGTAATATCGTAATACTACATAACGTCATACGTTATAACGTAATACTACATAACGTTATACGTAATAACGTAACACTATATAACGTTATACGTTATATCGTTATGCCACATAACGTTATACGTTATACGTTATAACGAAATATTATATAACGGTATACGTTATATCGTTATGCTACATAACGTTATACGTTATATGGTAATGCTACATAACGTTATACGTTATAACGTAATACTACATAACGTTATACGTTATATCGTTATGCTACATAACTTTATACGTTATAACGTAATACTACATAACGTATTACGATATATCCTAATGCTACATAACGTTATACGTTATATCGCAATGCTACATAACGTATTACGTTATAACGTAATACTACATGACGTTATACGTTATATCGTAATGCTACATAACGTTATACGTTATAACGTAATACTACATAACGTTATACGTTATATCGCAATGCTACATAACGTTATACATTATATCGTAATGCTACATAACGTTATACGTTATAACGTATTACCATATAACGTTATACGTTATATCGTAATGTTACATAACGTTACACGTTATATCGTAATGCTACATAACGTATTACGTTATAACGTAATACTACATGACGTTATACGTTATATCGTAATGTTACATAACGTTATACGTTATAACGTAATACTACATAACGTTATACGTAATAACGTAACACTATATAACGTTATACGTTATATCGTTATGCCACATAACGTTGTACGTTATACGTTATGACGAAATATTATATAACGGTATACGTTATATCGTTATGCTACATAACGTTATACGTTATATGGTAATGCTACATAACGTATTACGATATATCCTAATGCTACATAACGTTATACGTTATATCGGAATGCTACATAACGCTATACGTTATATCGTAATGCTACATAACGTTATACGTTATAACGTATTACCATATAACGTTATACGTTATATCGTAATGCTTCAAAGCGTTATACGTTATATCGCAATACTACATAACGTTATACGTTATATGGTAATGCTACATAACGATATACGTTACATCGTAAGTCTACATAACGTTATACGTTATAACGTAATACTACATAACGTTATGCGTTATAACGTAACACTATATAACGTTGTACGTTATATCGTTATGCTACATAACGTTATACGGTATATCGTAACGCTGCATAACGTTATACGTCATAACGTATAACCATATAACGTTACACGTTATATCGTAATGCTACATAACGTATTACGTTATAACGTAATACTACATAACGTTATACGTTATAACGAAATACTATATAACGTTATACATTATATCGTAATGCTACATAACGTTATACGTTATAACGTATTACCATATAACATTATACGTTATAACGTATTACCATATAACGTTATACGTTATATCGTAATGTTACATAACGTTACACGTTATATCGTAATGCTACATAACGTATTACGTTATAACGTAATACTACATGACGTTATACGTTATATAGTAATGCTACATAACGTTATACGTTATAACGTATTACCACATAACGTTATACGTTATATGGTAATGTTAAATAACGTTACAAGTTATATCGTAATGCTACATAACGTATTACGTTATAACGTAATACTACACAACGTTATACGTTATATCGTAATACTACATAACGTCATACGTTATAACGTAATATTATATAACGTTATACGTTATATCGTTATGCTACATAACGTTATACGTTATATCGTAATGCTACATGACGTTATACGTTATAACGTAATATTATATAACGTTATACGTTATATCGTTATGCTACATAACGTTATACGTTATATCGTTCTGCTACATAACGTTATACGTTATATCGCAATGCTACATAACGTTATGCGTTATAACGTAATACTACATAACGTTATACGTTATATGGTAGTGCTACATAACGATATGCGTTACATCGTAAGTCTACATAACGTTATACGTTATAACGTAATACTACATAACGTTATGCGTTATAACGTAACACTATATAACGTTGTACGTTATATCGTTATGCTACATAACGTTATACGTTATAACGTAATATTATATAACGTTATACGTTATATCGTTATGCTATATAACGTTATACGTCATATCGTAATGCTACATAACGTTATACGTTATAACGTAATATTATATAACGTTATACGTTATATCGTTATGCTACATAACGTTATACGTTATATCGTAATGCTACATAACGTTATACAGTATATCGTAATGCTACACAGCGTTATACGTTGTATCGTTCTGCTACATAACATTATACGTTATATCGCAATGCTACATAACGTTATACGTTATATCGCAATGCTACATAACGTTATACGTTATATCGTAATGCTACATAACGTTACACGTTATAGCGTATTACCATATAACGTTATACGTTATATCGTTATGCTACATAACGTTATACGTTATAACGTAACACTATATAACGTTGTACGATATATCGTTATGCTACATATCGTTATACGTTATAGCGTATTACCATATAACGTTATACGTTATGTCGTAATGTTACATAACGTTATACGTTATATCGCAATGCTACATAACGTTATACGTTATAAAGTAATACTACGTAACGTTATACGTTATAACGAAATACTATATAACGTTATACGTTATATCGTAATGCTACATAACGTTATACGTTATAACGTATTACCATATAACGTTATACGTTATATGGTAATGTTACATAACGTTACAAGTTATATCGTAATGCTACATAACGTATTACGTTATAACGTAATACTACATAACGTTATACGTAATAACGTAACACTATATAACGTTATACGTTATATCGTAATGCCACATAACGTTGTACGTTATACGTTATAACGAAATATTATATAACGGTATACGATATATCGTTATGCTACATATCGTTATACGTTATAGCGTATTACCATATAACGTTATACGTTATGTCGTAATGTTACATAACGTTATACGTTATATCGCAATGCTACATAACGTTATACGTTATAAAGTAATACTACGTAACGTTATACGTTATAACGAAATACTATATAACGTTATACGTTATATCGTAATGCTACATAACGTTATACGTTATAACGTATTACCATATAACGTTATACGTTATATGGTAATGTTACATAACGTTACAAGTTATATCGTAATGCTACATAACGTATTACGTTATAACGTAATACTACATAACGTTATACGTAATAACGTAACACTATATAACGTTATACGTTATATCGTAATGCCACATAACGTTGTACGTTATACGTTATAACGAAATATTATATAACGGTATACGTTATATCGTTATGCTACATAACGTTATACGTTATATGGTAATGCTACATAACGTTATACGTTATAACGTAATACTATATAACGTTATACGTTATATCGTAATACTACATAACGTCATACGTTATAACGAAATATTATATAACGGTATACGTTATATCGTTATGCTACATAACGTTATACGTTATATGGTAATGCTACATAACGTTATACGTTATATCGTTATGCTACATAACGTTATACGTTATATGGTAATGCTACATAACGTTATACAGTATATCGTAATGCTACACAGCGTTATACGTTGTATCGTTCTGCTACATAACGTTATACGTTATATCGCAATGCTACATAACGTTATACGTTATATCGCAATGCTACATAACGTTATACGTTATATCGTAATGCTACATAACGTTACACGTTATTGCGTATTACCATATAACGTTATACGTTATATCGTTATGCTACATAACGTTATACGTTATAACGTAACACTATATAACGTTGTACGATATATCGTTATGCTACATATCGTTATACGTTATAGCGTATTACCATATAACGTTATACGATATGTCGCAATGTTACATAACGTTATACGTTATATCGCAATGCTACATAACGTTATAAGTTATAAAGTAATACTACGTAACGTTATACGTTATAACGAAATACTATATAACGTTATACGTTATATCGTAATGCTACATAACGTTATACGTTATATGGTAATGCTACATAACGATATATGTTATAACGTAATACTACATAACGTTATACGTTATATCGTTATGCCACATAACGTTGTACGTTATACGTTATAACGAAATATTATATAACGGTATACGTTATATCGTTATGCTACATAACGTTATACGTTATATGGTAATGCTACATAACGTTATACGTTATAACGTAATACTATATAACGTTATACGTTATATCGTAATGCTACATAACGTTATACGTTATATGGTAATGCTACATAACGATATACGTTATAACGTAATACTACATAACGTTATACGTTATATAGTAATGCTACATAACGATATACGTTACATCGTATGTCTACATAACGTTATACGTTATAACGTAATACTACATAACGTTATGCGTTATAACGTAACACTATATAACGTTGTACGTTATATCGTTATGCTACATAACGTTATACGGTATATCGTAACGCTCCATAACGTTATACGTCATAACGTATAACCATATAACGTTACACGTTATATCGTAATGCTACATAACGTTATACGTTATAACGTATTACCATATAACGTTATACGTTATATCGTAATGTTACATAACGTTACACGTTATATCGTAATGCTACATAACGTATTACGTTATAACGTAATACTACATGACGTTATACGTTATATCGTAATGCTACATAACGTTATACGTTATAACGTAATACTACATAACGTTATACGTTATAACGTATTACCATATAACGTTATACGTTATATGGTAATGTTACATAACGTTACAAGTTATATCGTAATGCTACATAACGTATTACGTTATAACGTAATACTACATAACGTTATACGTTATATCGCAATGCTACATAACGTTATACGTTATAACGTAATACTACATAACGTTATACGTTATAACGAAATACTATATAATGGTATACGTTATATCGTTCAGCTACATAACGTTATACGTTATATGGTAAAGCTACATAACGTTATACGTTATAACGTAATACTATATAACGTTATACGTTATATCGTTATGCTACATAACGTTATACGTTATATCGTAATGCTGCATATCGTTATATGTTATAACGTATTACCCTATAACGTTACCCTTTATATCGTAATGCTACATAACGTTATACGTTATAACGTAATGCTACATAATGTTATACGTTATATCGTTATGCTACATAACTTTATACGTTATAACGTAATACTACATAACGTATTACGATATATCCTAATACTACATAACGTTATACGTTATATCGAAATACTATATAACGTTATACATTATATCGTATTGCTACATAACGTTATACGTTATAACGTATTACCATATAACGTTATACGTTATATCGTAATGATACATAACGTTACACGTTATATCGTAATGCTACATAACGTATTACGTTATAACGTAATACTACATGACGTTATACGTTATATCGTAATGCTACATAACGTTATACGTTATAACGTAATACTACATAACGTTATACGTTATAACGAAATACTATATAACGTTATACGTTATATCGTAATGCTACATAACGTTATACGTTATAACGTATTACCATATAACGTTACCCTTTATATCGTAATGCTACATAACGTTATACGTTATAACGTAATGCTACATAATGTTATACGTTATATCGTTATGCTACATAACTTTATACGTTATAACGTAATACTACATAACGTATTACAATATATCCTAATGCTACATAACGTTATACGTTATATCGCAATGCTACATAACGCTATACGTTATATCGTAATGCTACATATCGTTATACGTTATAACGTATTACCATATAACGTTATACGTTATATGGTAATGTTACACAACGTTACAAGTTATATCGTAATGCTACATAACGTATTACGTTATAACGTAATACTACATAACGTTATACGTAATATCGTAATACTACATAACGTCATACGTTATAACGTAATACTACATAACGTTATACGTAATAACGTAACACTATATAACGTTATACGTTATATCGTTATGCCACATAACGTTGTACGTTATACGTTATAACGAAATATTATATAACGGTATACGTTATATCGTTATGCTACATAACGTTATACGTTATATGGTAATGCTACATAACGTTATACGTTATAACGTAATACTACATAACGTTATACGTTATATCGTTATGCTACATAACTTTATACGTTATAACGTAATACTACATAACGTATTACGATATATCCTTATGCTACATAACGTTATACGTTATATCGCAATGCTACATAACGTATTACGTTATAACGTAATACTACATGACGTTATACGTTATATCGTAATGCTACATAACGTTATACGTTATAACGTAATACTACATAACGTTATACGTTATATCGCAATGCTACATAACGTTATACATTATATCGTAATGCTACATAACGTTATACGTTATAACGTATTACCATATAACGTTATACGTTATATCGTAATGTTACATAACGTTACACGTTATATCGTAATGCTACATAACGTATTACGTTATAACGTAATACTACATGACGTTATACGTTATATCGTAATGCTACATAACGTTATACGTTATAACGTAATACTACATAACGTTATACGTAATAACGTAACACTATATAACGTTATACGTTATATCGTTATGCCACATAACGTTGTACGTTATACGTTATGACGAAATATTATATAACGGTATACGTTATATCGTTATGCTACATAACGTTATACGTTATATGGTAATGCTACATAACGTTATACGTTATAACGTAATACTATATAACGTTATACGTTATATCGTAATGCTACATAACGTTATACGTTACATGGTAATGCTACATAACGGTATACGTTATAACGTAATACTACATAACGTTATACGTTATATGGTAATGCTACATAACGATATACGTTACATCGTATGTCTACGTAACGTTATACGTTATAACGTAATACTACATAACGTTATGCGTTATAACGTAACACTATATAACGTTGTACGTTATATCGTTATGCTACATAACGTTATACGGTATATCGTAACGCTGCATAACGTTATACGTCATAACGTATAACCATATAACGTTACACGTTATATCGTAATGCTACATAACGTTATACGTTATAACGTATTACCATATAACGTTATACGTTATATCGTAATGTTACATAACGTTACACGTTATATCGTAATGCTACATAACGTATTACGTTATAACGTAATACTACATGACGTTATACGTTATATCGTAATGCTACATAACGTTATACGTTATAACGTAATACTACATAACGTTATACGTTATAACGTATTACCATATAACGTTATACGTTATATGGTAATGTTACATAACGTTACAAGTTATATCGTAATGCTACATAACGTATTACGTTATAACGTAATACTACATAACGTTATACGTTATATCGCAATGCTACATAACGTTATACGTTATAACGTAATACTACATAACGTTATACGTTATAACGAAATACTATATAACGGTATACGTTATATCGTTCAGCTACATAACGTTATACGTTATAACGTAATGCTACATAATGTTATACGTTATATCGTTATGCTACATAACTTTATACGTTATAACGTAATACTACATAACGTATTACGATATATCCTAATGCTACATAACGTTATACGTTATATCGCAATGCTACATAACGCTATACGTTATATCGTAATGCTACATAACGTTATACGTTATAACGTATTACCATATAACGTTATACGTTATATGGTAATGCTACATAACGTTACACGTTATAGCGTATTACCATATTACGTTATACGTTTTATCGTTATGCTACATAAAGTTATACGTTATAACGTAACACTATATAACGTTGTACGATATATCGTTTTGCTACATAACGTTATACGTTATATCGTAGTGCTACATAACGTTATACGTTATATCGTAATGCTACATAACGTTATACGTTATAACGAAATACTATATAACGGTATACGTTATATCGTTCAGCTACATAACGTTATACGTTATATGGTAAAGCTACATAACGTTATACGTTATAACGTAATACTATATAACGTTATACGTGATATCGTTATGCTTTATAACGTTATACGTTATATCGTAATGCTGCATAACATTATATGTTATAACGTATTACCATATAACGTTACACTTTATATCGTAATGCTACATAACGTTATACGTTATATCCCAATGCTACATAACGTTATACGTTATATCGCAATGCTACATAACGTTATACGTTATATCGTAATGCTACATAACGTTACACGTTATAGCGTATTACCATATAACGTTTTACGTTATATCGTTATGCTACATAACGTTATACGTTATAACGTAACACTATATAACGTTGTACGATATATCGTTATGCTACATAACGTTATACGTTATATCGTAGTGCTACATAACGTTATACGTTATATCGTATTGCTACATAACGTTATACGTTATATGGTAATGCTACATAACGATATACGTTATAACGTAATACTACATAACGTTATACGTTATATGGTAATGCTACATAACGATATACGTTACATCGTAAGTCTACATAACGTTATACGTTATAACGTAATACTACATAACGTTATGCGTTATAACGTAACACTATATAACGTTGTACGTTATATCGTTATGCTACATAACGTTATACGGTATATCGTAACGCTGCATAACGTTATACGTCATAACGTATAACCATATAACGTTACACGTTATATCGTAATGCTACATAACGTTATACGTTATAACGTATTACCATATAACGTATTACCATATAACGTTATACGTTATATCGTAATGTTACATAACGTTACACGTTATATCGTAATGCTACATAACGTATTACGTTATAACGTAATACTACATGACGTTATACGTTATATCGTAATGCTACATAACGTTATACGTTATAACGTAATACTACATAACGTTATACGTTATAACGAAATACTATATAACGTTATACATTATATCGTAATGCTACATAACGTTATACGTTATAACGTATTACCATATAACGTTATACGTTATAACGTATTACCATATAACGTTATACGTTATATCGTAATGTTACATAACGTTACACGTTATATCGTAATGCTACATAACGTATTACGTTATAACGTAATACTACATGACGTTATACGTTATATCGTAATGCTACATAACGTTATACGTTATAACGTAATACTACATAACGTTATACGTTATAACGAAATACTATATAACGTTATACGTTATATCGTAATGCTACATAACGTTATACATTATAACGTATTACCACATAACGTTATACGTCATATGGTAATGTTACATAACGTATTACGTTATAACGTAATACTACATTACGTTGTACGTTATATCGTAATACTACATAACGTCATACGTTATAACGTAATACTACATAACGTTATACGTAATAACGTAACACTATATAACGTTATACGTTATATCGTTATGCTACATAACGTTGTACGTTATACGTTATAACGAAATATTATATAACGGTATACGTTATATCGTTATGCTACATAACGTTATACGTTATATGGTAATGCTACATAACGTTATACGTTATAACGTAATATTATATAACGTTATACGTTATATCGTAATGCTACATAACGTTATACGTTATATGGTAATGCTACATAACGATATACGTTATAACGTAATACTACATAACGTTATACGTTATATGGTAATGCTACATAACGATATACGTTACATCGTATGTCTACATAACGTTATACGTTATAACGTAATACTACATAACGTTATGCGTTATATCGTAACACTAAATAACGTTGTACGTTATATCGTTATGCTACATAACGTTATACGTTATAACGTAATATTATATAACGTTATACGTTATATCGTTATGCTACATAACGTTATACGTTATATCGTAATGCAACATAACGTTATACGTTATAACGTAATATTACATAACGTTATACGTTATATCGTTATGCTACATAACGTTATACGTTATATCGTAATGCTACATAACATTATACATTATATCGTAATGCTACATAGCGTTATACGTTGTATCGTTCTGCTACATAACGTTATACGTTATATCGCAATGCTACATAACGTTATACATTATATCGCAATGCTACTTAACGTTATACGTTATATCGTAATGCTACATAACGTTATACGTTATAAAGTAATACTACATAACGTTATACGTTATAACGAAATACTATATAACGGTATACGTTATATCGTTAAGCTACATAACGTTGTACGATATATCGTTATGCTACATAACATTATACGTTATAGCGTATTACCATATAACGTTATACGTTATGTCGTAATGTTACATAACGTTATACGTTATATCGCAATGCTACATAACGTTATACGTTATATCGCAATGCTACATAACTTTATACGTTATAACGTAATACTACATAACGTATTACGATATATCCTAATGCTACATAACGCTATACGTTATAACGTATTACCATATAACGTTATACGTTATAT
Organism: Bombus lapidarius; assembly: GCA_936014575.1. Lineage (NCBI taxonomy): Eukaryota > Metazoa > Arthropoda > Insecta > Hymenoptera > Apidae > Bombus > Bombus lapidarius. The sequence goes on from CAKXZU010000156.1 coordinate 79,156, forward strand.
CGTAATGCTACAAAACGTTATACGTTATATCGCAATACTACATAACGTTATACGTTATATCGCAATGCTACATAAGGTTATACGTTTTATCGCAATGCTACATAACGTTATACGTTATAACGTAATACTACATAACGTTATACGTTATAACGAAATACTATATAACGGTATACGTTATATCGTTCAGCTACATAACGTTATACGTTATATGGTAAAGCTACATAACGTTATACGTTATAACGTAATACTATATAACGTTATACGTTATATCGTTATGCTACATAACGTTATACGTTATAACGTAATACTACATAACGTTATGCGTTATAACGTAACACTATATAACGTTGTACGTTATATCGTTATGCTACATAACGTTATACGGTATATCGTAACGCTGCATAACGTTATACGTCATAACGTATAACCATATAACGTTACACGTTATATCGTAATGCTACATAACGTTATACGTTATAACGTATTACCATATAACGTTATACGTTATATCGTAATGTTACATAACGTTACACGTTATATCGTAATGCTACATAACGTATTACGTTATAACGTAATACTACATGACGTTATACGTTATATCGTAATGCTACATAACGTTATACGTTATAACGTAATACTACATAACGTTATACGTTATAACGTATTACCATATAACGTTATACGTTATATGGTAATTTTACATAACGTTACAAGTTATATCGTAATGCTACATAACGTATTACGTTATAACGTAATACTACATAACGTTATACGTTATATCGCAATGCTACATAACGTTATACGTTATAACGTAATACTACATAACGTTATACGTTATAACGAAATACTATATAACGGTATACGTTATATCGTTCAGCTACATAACGTTATACGTTATATGGTAAAGCTACATAACGTTATACGTTATAACGTAATACTATATAAGGTTATACGTTATATCGTTATGCTACATAACGTTATACGTTATATCGTAATGCTGCATATCGTTATATGTTATAACGTATTACCCTATAACGTTACCCTTTATATCGTAATGCTACATAACGTTATACGTTATAACGTAATGCTACATAATGTTATACGTTATATCGTTATGCTACATAACTTTATACGTTATAACGTAATACTACATAACGTATTACGATATATCCTAATACTACATAACGTTATACGTTATAACGAAATACTATATAACGTTATACATTATATCGTATTGCTACATAACGTTATACGTTATAACGTATTACCATATAACGTTATACGTTATAACGTAATACTACATAACGTTATACGTTATAACGAAATACTATATAACGGTATACGTTATATCGTTCAGCTACATAACGTTATACGTTATATGGTAAAGCTACATAACGTTATACGTTATAACGTAATACTATATAACGTTATACGTTATATCGTTATGCTACATAACGTTATACGTTATATCGTAATGCTGCATAACGTTATATGTTATAACGTATTACCATATAACGTTACGCTTTATATCGTAATGCTACATAACGTTATATGTTATAACGTAATGCTACATAATGTTATACGTTATATCGTTATGCTACATAACTTTATACGTTATAACGTAATACTACATAACGTATTACGATATATCCTAATGCTACATAACGCTATACGTTATAACGTATTACCATATAACGTTATACGTTATATCGTAATGCTACAAAACGTTATACGTTATATCGCAATACTACATAACGTTATACGTTATATCGCAATGCTACATAAGGTTATACGTTATATCGCAATGCTACATAACGTTATACGTTATAACGTAATACTACATAACGTTATACGTTATAACGAAATACTATATAACGGTATACGTTATATCGTTCAGCTACATAACGTTATACGTTATATGGTAAAGCTACATAACGTTATACGTTATAACGTAATACTATATAACGTTATACGTTATATCGTTATGCTACATAACGTTATACGTTATAACGTAATACTACATAACGTTATGCGTTATAACGTAACACTATATAACGTTGTACGTTATATCGTTATGCTACATAACGTTATACGGTATATCGTAACGCTGCATAACGTTATACGTCATAACGTATAACCATATAACGTTACACGTTATATCGTAATGCTACATAACGTTATACGTTATAACGTATTACCACATAACGTTATACGTTATATCGTAATGTTACATAACGTTACACGTTATATCGTAATGCTACATAACGTATTACGTTATAACGTAATACTACATGACGTTATACGTTATATCGTAATGCTACATAACGTTATACGTTATAACGTAATACTACATAACGTTATACGTTATAACGTATTACCATATAACGTTATACGTTATATGGTAATTTTACATAACGTTACAAGTTATATCGTAATGCTACATAACGTATTACGTTATAACGTAATACTACATAACGTTATACGTTATATCGCAATGCTACATAACGTTATACGTTATAACGTAATACTACATAACGTTATACGTTATAACGAAATACTATATAACGGTATACGTTATATCGTTCAGCTACATAACGTTATACGTTATATGGTAAAGCTACATAACGTTATACGTTATAACGTAATACTATATAAGGTTATACGTTATATCGTTATGCTACATAACGTTATACGTTATATCGTAATGCTGCATATCGTTATATGTTATAACGTATTACCCTATAACGTTACCCTTTATATCGTAATGCTACATAACGTTATACGTTATAACGTAATGCTACATAATGTTATACGTTATATCGTTATGCTACATAACTTTATACGTTATAACGTAATACTACATAACGTATTACGATATATCCTAATACTACATAACGTTATACGTTATAACGAAATACTATATAACGTTATACATTATATCGTATTGCTACATAACGTTATACGTTATAACGTATTACCATATAACGTTATACGTTATATCGTAATGATACATAACGTTACACGTTATATCGTAATGCTACATAACGTATTACGTTATAACGTAATACTACATGACGTTATACGTTATATCGTAATGCTACATAACGTTATACGTTATAACGTAATACTACATAACGTTATACGTTATAACGAAATACTATATAACGTTATACGTTATATCGTAATGCTACATAACGTTATACGTTATAACGTATTACCATATAACGTTACCCTTTATATCGTAATGCTACATAACGTTATACGTTATAACGCAATGCTACATAATGTTATACGTTATATCGTTATGCTACATAACTTTATACGTTATAACGTAATACTACATAACGTATTACGATATATCCTAATACTACATAACGTTATACGTTATAACGAAATACTATATAACGTTATACATTATATCGTATTGCTACATAACGTTATACGTTATAACGTATTACCATATAACGTTATACGTTATATCGTAATGATACATAACGTTACACGTTATATCGTAATGCTACATAACGTATTACGTTATAACGTAATACTACATGACGTTATACGTTATATCGTAATGCTACATAACGTTATACGTTATAACGTAATACTACATAACGTTATACGTTATAACGAAATACTATATAACGTTATACGTTATATCGTAATGCTACATAACGTTATACATTATAACGTATTACCACATAACGTTATACGTCATATGGTAATGTTACATAACGTATTACGTTATAACGTAATACTACATTACGTTGTACGTTATATCGTAATACTACATAACGTCATACGTTATAACGTAATACTACATAACGTTATACGTAATAACGTAACACTATATAACGTTATACGTTATATCGTTATGCTACATAACGTTGTACGTTATACGTTATAACGAAATATTATATAACGGTATACGTTATATCGTTATGCTACATAACGTTATACGTTATATGGTAATGCTACATAACGTTATACGTTATAACGTAATATTATATAACGTTATACGTTATATCGTAATGCTACATAACGTTATACGTTATATGGTAATGCTACATAACGATATACGTTATAACGTAATACTACATAACGTTATACGTTATATGGTAATGCTACATAACGATATACGTTACATCGTATGTCTACATAACGTTATACGTTATAACGTAATACTACATAACGTTATGCGTTATATCGTAACACTAAATAACGTTGTACGTTATATCGTTATGCTACATAACGTTATACGTTATAACGTAATATTATATAACGTTATACGTTATATCGTTATGCTACATAACGTTATACGTTATATCGTAATGCAACATAACGTTATACGTTATAACGTAATATTACATAACGTTATACGTTATATCGTTATGCTACATAACGTTATACGTTATATCGTAATGCTACATAACATTATACATTATATCGTAATGCTACATAGCGTTATACGTTGTATCGTTCTGCTACATAACGTTATACGTTATATCGCAATGCTACATAACGTTATACATTATATCGCAATGCTACTTAACGTTATACGTTATATCGTAATGCTACATAACGTTATACGTTATAAAGTAATACTACATAACGTTATACGTTATAACGAAATACTATATAACGGTATACGTTATATCGTTAAGCTACATAACGTTGTACGATATATCGTTATGCTACATAACATTATACGTTATAGCGTATTACCATATAACGTTATACGTTATGTCGTAATGTTACATAACGTTATACGTTATATCGCAATGCTACATAACGTTATACGTTATATCGCAATGCTACATAACTTTATACGTTATAACGTAATACTACATAACGTATTACGATATATCCTAATGCTACATAACGCTATACGTTATAACGTATTACCATATAACGTTATACGTTATATCGTAATGCTACAAAACGTTATACGTTATATCGCAATACTACATAACGTTATACGTTATATCGCAATGCTACATAAGGTTATACGTTTTATCGCAATGCTACATAACGTTATACTTTTATAACGTAATACTACATAACGTTATACGTTATAACGAAATACTATATAACGGTATACGTTATATCGTTCAGCTACATAACGTTATACGTTATATGGTAAAGCTACATAACGTTATACGTTATAACGTAATACTATATAACGTTATACGTTATATCGTTATGCTACATAACGTTATACGTTATAACGTAATACTACATAACGTTATGCGTTATAACGTAACACTATATAACGTTGTACGTTATATCGTTATGCTACATAACGTTATACGGTATATCGTAACGCTGCATAACGTTATACGTCATAACGTATAACCATATAACGTTACACGTTATATCGTAATGCTACATAACGTTATACGTTATAACGTATTACCATATAACGTTATACGTTATATCGTAATGTTACATAACGTTACACGTTATATCGTAATGCTACATAACGTATTACGTTATAACGTAATACTACATGACGTTATACGTTATATCGTAATGCTACATAACGTTATACGTTATAACGTAATACTACATAACGTTATACGTTATAACGTATTACCATATAACGTTATACGTTATATGGTAATTTTACATAACGTTACAAGTTATATCGTAATGCTACATAACGTATTACGTTATAACGTAATACTACATAACGTTATACGTTATATCGCAATGCTACATAACGTTATACGTTATAACGTAATACTACATAACGTTATACGTTATAACGAAATACTATATAACGGTATACGTTATATCGTTCAGCTACATAACGTTATACGTTATATGGTAAAGCTACATAAAGTTATACGTTATAACGTAATACTATATAAGGTTATACGTTATATCGTTATGCTACATAACGTTATACGTTATATCGTAATGCTGCATATCGTTATATGTTATAACGTATTACCCTATAACGTTACCCTTTATATCGTAATGCTACATAACGTTATACGTTATAACGTAATGCTACATAATGTTATACGTTATATCGTTATGCTACATAACTTTATACGTTATAACGTAATACTACATAACGTATTACGATATATCCTAATACTACATAACGTTATACGTTATAACGAAATACTATATAACGTTATACATTATATCGTATTGCTACATAACGTTATACGTTATAACGTATTACCATATAACGTTATACGTTATAACGTAATACTACATAACGTTATACGTTATAACGAAATACTATATAACGGTATACGTTATATCGTTCAGCTACATAACGTTATACGTTATATGGTAAAGCTACATAACGTTATACGTTATAACGTAATACTATATAACGTTATACGTTATATCGTTATGCTACATAACGTTATACGTTATATCGTAATGCTACAAAACGTTATACGTTATATCGCAATACTACATAACGTTATACGTTATATCGCAATGCTACATAAGGTTATACGTTATATCGCAATGCTACATAACGTTATACGTTATAACGTAATACTACATAACGTTATACGTTATAACGAAATACTATATAACGGTATACGTTATATCGTTCAGCTACATAACGTTATACGTTATATGGTAAAGCTACATAACGTTATACGTTATAACGTAATACTATATAACGTTATACGTTATATCGTTATGCTACATAACGTTATACGTTATAACGTAATACTACATAACGTTATGCGTTATAACGTAACACTATATAACGTTGTACGTTATATCGTTATGCTACATAACGTTATACGGTATATCGTAACGCTGCATAACGTTATACGTCATAACGTATAACCATATAACGTTACACGTTATATCGTAATGCTACATAACGTTATACGTTATAACGTATTACCACATAACGTTATACGTTATATCGTAATGTTACATAACGTTACACGTTATATCGTAATGCTACATAACGTATTACGTTATAACGTAATACTACATGACGTTATACGTTATATCGTAATGCTACATAACGTTATACGTTATAACGTAATACTACATAACGTTATACGTTATAACGTATTACCATATAACGTTATACGTTATATGGTAATTTTACATAACGTTACAAGTTATATCGTAATGCTACATAACGTATTACGTTATAACGTAATACTACATAACGTTATACGTTATATCGCAATGCTACATAACGTTATACGTTATAACGTAATACTACATAACGTTATACGTTATAACGAAATACTATATAACGGTATACGTTATATCGTTCAGCTACATAACGTTATACGTTATATGGTAAAGCTACATAACGTTATACGTTATAACGTAATACTATATAAGGTTATACGTTATATCGTTATGCTACATAACGTTATACGTTATATCGTAATGCTGCATATCGTTATATGTTATAACGTATTACCCTATAACGTTACCCTTTATATCGTAATGCTACATAACGTTATACGTTATAACGTAATGCTACATAATGTTATACGTTATATCGTTATGCTACATAACTTTATACGTTATAACGTAATACTACATAACGTATTACGATATATCCTAATACTACATAACGTTATACGTTATAACGAAATACTATATAACGTTATACATTATATCGTATTGCTACATAACGTTATACGTTATAACGTATTACCATATAACGTTATACGTTATATCGTAATGATACATAACGTTACACGTTATATCGTAATGCTACATAACGTATTACGTTATAACGTAATACTACATGACGTTATACGTTATATCGTAATGCTACATAACGTTATACGTTATAACGTAATACTACATAACGTTATACGTTATAACGAAATACTATATAACGTTATACGTTATATCGTAATGCTACATAACGTTATACGTTATAACGTATTACCATATAACGTTACCCTTTATATCGTAATGCTACATAACGTTATACGTTATAACGTAATGCTACATAATGTTATACGTTATATCGTTATGCTACATAACTTTATACGTTATAACGTAATACTACATAACGTATTACGATATATCCTAATGCTACATAACGTTATACGTTATATCGCAATGCTACATAACGCTATACGTTATATCGTAATGCTACATAACGTTATACGTTATAACGTATTACCATATAACGTATAACTTATATACGTTATACGTTATATGGTAATGTTACACAACGTTACAAGTTATATCGTAATGCTACATAACGTATTACGTTATAACGTAATACTACATAACGTTATACGTTATATCGTTATGCTACATAACTTTATACGTTATAACGTAATACTACATAACGTATTACGATATATCCTAATGCTACATAACGTTATACGTTATATCGCAATGCTACATAACGTATTACGTTATAACGTAATACTACATGACGTTATACGTTATATCGTAATGCTACATAACGTTATACGTTATAACGTAATACTACATAACGTTATACGTTATATCGCAATGCTACATAACGTTATACATTATATCGTAATGCTACATAACGTTATACGTTATAACGTATTACCATATAACGTTATACGTTATATGGTAATGTTACATAACGTTACAAGTTATATCGTAATGCTACATAACGTATTACGTTATAACGTAATACTACATAACGTTATACGTAATAACGTAACACTATATAACGTTATACGTTATATCGTTATGCCACATAACGTTGTACGTTATACGTTATAACGAAATATTATATAACGGTATACGTTATATCGTTATGCTACATAACGTTATACGTTATATGGTAATGCTACATAACGTTATACGTTATAACGTAATACTATATAACGTTATACGTTATATCGTAATGCTACATAACGTTATACGTTATATGGTAATGCTACATAACGATATACGTTATAACGTAATACTACATAACGTTATACGTTATATAGTAATGCTACATAACGTTATACGTTATAACGTATTACCATATAACGTATAACTTATATACGTTATACGTTATATGGTAATGTTACACAACGTTACAAGTTATATCGTAATGCTACATAACGTATTACGTTATAACGTAATACTACATAACGTTATACGTTATATCGTTATGCTACATAACTTTATACGTTATAACGTAATACTACATAACGTATTACGATATATCCTAATGCTACATAACGTTATACGTTATATCGCAATGCTACATAACGTATTACGTTATAACGTAATACTACATGACGTTATACGTTATATCGTAATGCTACATAACGTTATACGTTATAACGTAATACTACATAACGTTAAACGTTATATCGCAATGCTACATAACGTTATACATTATATCGTAATGCTACATAACGTTATACGTTATAACGTATTACCATATAACGTTATACGTTATATGGTAATGTTACATAACGTTACAAGTTATATCGTAATGCTACATAACGTATTACGTTATAACGTAATACTACATAACGTTATACGTAATAACGTAACACTATATAACGTTATACGTTATATCGTTATGCCACATAACGTTGTACGTTATACGTTATAACGAAATATTATATAACGGTATACGTTATATCGTTATGCTACATAACGTTATACGTTATATGGTAATGCTACATAACGTTATACGTTATAACGTAATACTACATGACGTTATACGTTATATCGTAATGCTACATAACGTTATACGTTATAACGTAATACTACATAACGTTATACGTAATAACGTAACACTATATAACGTTATACGTTATATCGTTATGCCACATAACGTTGTACGTTATACGTTATGACGAAATATTATATAACGGTATACGTTATATCGTTATGCTACATAACGTTATACGTTATATGGTAATGCTACATAACGTTATACGTTATAACGTAATACTATATAACGTTATACGTTATATCGTAATGCTACATAACGTTATACGTTACATGGTAATGCTACATAACGGTATACGTTATAACGTAATACTACATAACGTTATACGTTATATGGTAATGTTACATAACGTTACAAGTTATATCGTAATGCTACATAACGTATTACGTTATAACGTAATACTACATAACGTTATACGTTATATCGCAATGCTAAATAACGTTATACGTTATAACGTAATACTACATAACGTTATACGTTATAACGAAATACTATATAACGGTATACGTTATATCGTTCAGCTACATAACGTTATACGTTATAACGTAATGCTACATAATGTTATACGTTATATCGTTATGCTACATAACTTTATACGTTATAACGTAATACTACATAACGTATTACGATATATCCTAATGCTACATAACGTTATACGTTATATCGCAATGCTACATAACGCTATACGTTATATCGTAATGCTACATAACGTTATACGTTATAACGTATTACCATATAACGTTATACGTTATATGGTAATGCTACATAACGTTACACGTTATAGCGTATTACCATATTACGTTATACGTTTTATCGTTATGCTACATAAAGTTATACGTTATAACGTAACACTATATAACGTTGTACGATATATCGTTTTGCTACATAACGTTATACGTTATATCGTAGTGCTACATAACGTTATACGTTATATCGTAATGCTACATAACGTTATACGTTATAACGAAATACTATATAACGGTATACGTTATATCGTTCAGCTACATAACGTTATACGTTATATGGTAAAGCTACATAACGTTATACGTTATAACGTAATACTATATAACGTTATACGTGATATCGTTATGCTTTATAACGTTATACGTTATATCGTAATGCTGCATAACGTTATATGTTATAACGTATTACCATATAACGTTACACTTTATATCGTAATGCTACATAACGTTATACGTTATTTCCCAATGCTACATAACGTTATACGTTATATCGCAATGCTACATAACGTTATACGTTATATCGTAATGCTACATAACGTTACACGTTATAGCGTATTACCATATAACGTTTTACGTTATATCGTTATGCTACATAACGTTATACGTTATAACGTAACACTATATAGCGTTGTACGATATATCCTTATGCTACATAACGTTATACGTTATATCGTAGTGCTACATAACGTTATACGTTATATCGTATTGCTACATAACGTTATACGTTATATGGTAATGCTACATAACGATATACGTTATAACGTAATACTAGATAACGTTATACGTTATATGGTAATGCTACATAACGATATACGTTACATCGTAAGTCTACATAACGTTAAACGTTATAACGTAATACTACATAACGTTATGCGTTATAACGTAACACTATATAACGTTGTACGTTATATCGTTATGCTACATAACGTTATACGGTATATCGTAACGCTGCATAACGTTATACGTCATAACGTATAACCATATAACGTTACACGTTATATCGTAATGCTACATAACGTTATACGTTATAACGTATTACCATATAACGTTATACGTTATATCGTAATGTTACATAACGTTACACGTTATATCGTAATGCTACATAACGTATTACGTTATAACGTAATACTACATGACGTTATACGTTATATCGTAATGCTACATAACGTTATACGTTATAACGTAATACTACATAACGTTATACGTTATAACGAAATACTATATAACGTTATACGTTATATCGTAATGCTACATAACGTTATACATTATAACGTATTACCATATAACGTTATACGTCATATGGTAATGTTACATAACGTATTACGTTATAACGTAATACTACATAACGTTGTACGTTATATCGTAATACTACATAACGTCATACGTTATAACGTAATACTACATAACGTTATACGTAATAACGTAACACTATATAACGTTATACGTTATATCGTTATTCTACATAACGTTGTACGTTATACGTTATAACGAAATATTATATAACGGTATACGTTATATCGTTATGCTACATAACGTTATACGTTATATGGTAATGCTACATAACGTTATTCGTTATAACGTAATATTATATAACGTTATACGTTATATCGTAATGCTACATAACGTTATACGTTATATGGTAATGCTACATAACGATATACGTTATAACGTAATACTACATAACGTTATACGTTATATGGTAATGCTACATAACGATATACGTTACATCGTATGTCTACATAACGTTATACGTTATAACGTAATACTACATAACGTTATGCGTTATATCGTAACACTAAATAACGTTGTACGTTATATCGTTATGCTACATAACGTTATACGTTATAACGTAATATTATATAACGTTATACGTTATATCGTTATGCTACATAACGTTATACGTTATATCGTAATGCAACATAACGTTATACGTTATAACGTAATATTACATAACGTTATACGTTATATCGTTATGCTACATAACGTTATACGTTATATCGTAATGCTACATAACATTATACATTATATCGTAATGCTACATAGCGTTATACGTTGTATCGTTCTGCTACATAACGTTATACGTTATATCGCAATGCCACATAACGTTATACATTATATCGCAATGCTACTTAACGTTATACGTTATATCGTAATGCTACATAACGTTATACGTTATAAAGTAATACTACATAACGTTATACGTTATAACGAAATACTATATAACGGTATACGTTATATCGTTAAGCTACATAACGTTGTACGATATATCGTTATGCTACATAACATTATACGTTATAGCGTATTACCATATAACGTTATACGTTATGTCGTAATGTTACATAACGTTATACGTTATATCGCAATGCTACATAACGTTATACGTTATAACGTAATACTACATAACGTTATACGTTATAACGAAATACTATATAACGGTATACGTTATATCGTTCAGCTACATAACGTTATACGTTATATGGTAAAGCTACATAACGTTATACGTTATAACGTAATACTATATAACGTTATACGTTATATCGTTATGCTACATAACGTTATACGTTATATCGTAATGCTGCATAACGTTATATGTTATAACGTATTACCATATAACGTTACACTTTATATCGTAATGCTACATAACGTTATATGTTATAACGTAATGCTACATAATGTTATACGTTATATCGTTATGCTACATAACTTTATACGTTATAACGTAATACTACATAACGTATTACGATATATCCTAATGCTACATAACGTTATACGTTATATCGCAATGCTACATAACGTATTACGTTATAACGTAATACTACATGACGTTATACGTTATATCGTAATGCTACATAACGTTATACGTTATAACGTAATACTACATAACGTTATACGTTATATCGCAATGCTACATAACGTTATACATTATATCGTAATGCTACATAACGTTATACGTTATAACGTATTACCATATAACGTTATACGTTATATGGTAATGTTACATAACGTTACAAGTTATATCGTAATGCTACATAACGTATTACGTTATAACGTAATACTACATAACGTTATACGTAATAACGTAACACTATATAACGTTATACGTTATATCGTTATGCCACATAACGTTGTACGTTATACGTTATAACGAAATATTATATAACGGTATACGTTATATCGTTATGCTACATAACGTTATACGTTATATGGTAATGCTACATAACGTTATACGTTATAACGTAATACTACATGACGTTATACGTTATATCGTAATGCTACATAACGTTATACGTTATAACGTAATACTACATAACGTTATACGTAATAACGTAACACTATATAACGTTATACGTTATATCGTTATGCCACATAACGTTGTACGTTATACGTTATGACGAAATATTATATAACGGTATACGTTATATCGTTATGCTACATAACGTTATACGTTATATGGTAATGCTACATAACGTTATACGTTATAACGTAATACTATATAACGTTATACGTTATATCGTAATGCTACATAACGTTATACGTTACATGGTAATGCTACATAACGGTATACGTTATAACGTAATACTACATAACGTTATACGTTATATGGTAATGCTACATAACGATATACGTTACATCGTATGTCTACGTAACGTTATACGTTATAACGTAATACTACATAACGTTATGCGTTATAACGTAACACTATATAACGTTGTACGTTATATCGTTATGCTACATAACGTTATACGGTATATCGTAACGCTGCATAACGTTATACGTCATAACGTATAACCATATAACGTTACACGTTATATCGTAATGCTACATAACGTTATACGTTATAACGTATTACCATATAACGTTATACGTTATATCGTAATGTTACATAACGTTACACGTTATATCGTAATGCTACATAACGTATTACGTTATAACGTAATACTACATGACGTTATACGTTATATCGTAATGATACATAACGTTATACGTTATAACGTAATACTACATAACGTTATACGTTATAACGTATTACCATATAACGTTATACGTTATATGGTAATGTTACATAACGTTACAAGTTATATCGTAATGCTACATAACGTATTACGTTATAACGTAATACTACATAACGTTATACGTTATATCGCAATGCTAAATAACGTTATACGTTATAACGTAATACTACATAACGTTATACGTTATAACGAAATACTATATAACGGTATACGTTATATCGTTCAGCTACATAACGTTATACGTTATAACGTAATGCTACATAATGTTATACGTTATATCGTTATGCTACATAACTTTATACGTTATAACGTAATACTACATAACGTATTACGATATATCCTAATGCTACATAACGTTATACGTTATATCGCAATGCTACATATCGCTATACGTTATATCGTAATGCTACATAACGTTATGCGTTATAACGTATTACCATATAACGTTATACGTTATATGGTAATGCTACATAACGTTACACGTTATAGCGTATTACCATATTACGTTATACGTTTTATCGTTATGCTACATAAAGTTATACGTTATAACGTAACACTATATAACGTTGTACGATATATCGTTTTGCTACATAACGTTATACGTTATATCGTAGTGCTACATAACGTTATACGTTATATCGTAATGCTACATAACGTTATACGTTATAACGAAATACTATATAACGGTATACGTTATATCGTTCAGCTACATAACGTTATACGTTATATGGTAAAGCTACATAACGTTATACGTTATAACGTAATACTATATAACGTTATACGTGATATCGTTATGCTTTATAACGTTATACGTTATATCGTAATGCTGCATAACGTTATATGTTATAACGTATTAGCATATAACGTTACACTTTATATCGTAATGCTACATAACGTTATACGTTATTTCCCAATGCTACATAACGTTATACGTTATATCGCAAAGCTACATAACGTTATACGTTATATCGTAATGCTACATAACGTTACACGTTATAGCGTATTACCATATAACGTTTTACGTTATATCGTTATGCTACATAACGTTATACGTTATAACGTAACACTATATAACGTTGTACGATATATCGTTATGCTACATAACGTTATACGGTATATCGTAACGCTGCATAACGTTATACGTCATAACGTATAACCATATAACGTTACACGTTATATCGTAATGCTACATAACGTTATACGTTATAACGTATTACCATATAACGTTATACGTTATATCGTAATGTTACATAACGTTACACGTTATATCGTAATGCTACATAACGTATTACGTTATAACGTAATACTACATGACGTTATACGTTATATCGTAATGCTACATAACGTTATACGTTATAACGTAATACTACATAACGTTATACGTTATAACGAAATACTATATAACGTTATACGTTATATCGTAATGCTACATAACGTTATACATTATAACGTATTACCATATAACGTTATACGTCATATGGTAATGTTACATAACGTATTACGTTATAACGTAATACTACATAACGTTGTACGTTATATCGTAATACTACATAACGTCATACGTTATAACGTAATACTACATAACGTTATACGTAATAACGTAACACTATATAACGTTATACGTTATATCGTTATTCTACATAACGTTGTACGTTATACGTTATAACGAAATATTATATAACGGTATACGTTATATCGTTATGCTACATAACGTTATACGTTATATGGTAATGCTACATAACGTTATACGTTATAACGTAATATTATATAACATTATACGTTATATCGTAATGCTACATAACGTTATGCGTTATATCGTAACACTAAATAACGTTGTACGTTATATCGTTATGCTACATAACGTTATACGTTATAACGTAATATTATATAACGTTATACGTTATATCGTTATGCTACATAACGTTATACGTTATATCGTTATGCTACATAAAGTTATACGTTATAACGTAACACTATATAACGTTGTACGATATATCGTTTTGCTACATAACGTTATACGTTATATCGTAGTGCTACATAACGTTATACGTTATATCGTAATGCTACATAACGTTATACGTTATAACGAAATACTATATAACGGTATACGTTATATCGTTCAGCTACATAACGTTATACGTTATATGGTAAAGCTACATAACGTTATACGTTATAACGTAATACTATATAACGTTATACGTGATATCGTTATGCTTTATAACGTTATACGTTATATCGTAATGCTGCATAACGTTATATGTTATAACGTATTAGCATATAACGTTACACTTTATATCGTAATGCTACATAACGTTATACGTTATTTCCCAATGCTACATAACGTTATACGTTATATCGCAAAGCTACATAACGTTATACGTTATATCGTAATGCTACATAACGTTACACGTTATAGCGTATTACCATATAACGTTTTACGTTATATCGTTATGCTACATAACGTTATACGTTATAACGTAACACTATATAACGTTGTACGATATATCGTTATGCTACATAACGTTATACGGTATATCGTAACGCTGCATAACGTTATACGTCATAACGTATAACCATATAACGTTACACGTTATATCGTAATGCTACATAACGTTATACGTTATAACGTATTACCATATAACGTTATACGTTATATCGTAATGTTACATAACGTTACACGTTATATCGTAATGCTACATAACGTATTACGTTATAACGTAATACTACATGACGTTATACGTTATATCGTAATGCTACATAACGTTATACGTTATAACGTAATACTACATAACGTTATACGTTATAACGAAATACTATATAACGTTATACGTTATATCGTAATGCTACATAACGTTATACATTATAACGTATTACCATATAACGTTATACGTCATATGGTAATGTTACATAACGTATTACGTTATAACGTAATACTACATAACGTTGTACGTTATATCGTAATACTACATAACGTCATACGTTATAACGTAATACTACATAACGTTATACGTAATAACGTAACACTATATAACGTTATACGTTATATCGTTATTCTACATAACGTTGTACGTTATACGTTATAACGAAATATTATATAACGGTATACGTTATATCGTTATGCTACATAACGTTATACGTTATATGGTAATGCTACATAACGTTATACGTTATAACGTAATATTATATAACATTATACGTTATATCGTAATGCTACATAACGTTATGCGTTATATCGTAACACTAAATAACGTTGTACGTTATATCGTTATGCTACATAACGTTATACGTTATAACGTAATATTATATAACGTTATACGTTATATCGTTATGCTACATAACGTTATACGTTATATCGTAATGCAACATAACGTTATACGTTATAACGTAACACTATATAACGTTGTACGATATATCGTTATGCTACATAACGTTATACGTTATATCGTAGTGCTACATAACGTTATACGTTATATCGTAATGCTACATAACGTTATACGTTATATGGTAATGCTACATAACGATATACGTTATAACGTAATACTACATAACGTTATACGTTATATGGTAATGCTACAAAACGATATACGTTACATCGTATGTCTACATAACGTTATACGTTATAACGTAATACTACATAACGTTATGCGTTATATCGTAACACTAAATAACGTTGTACGTTATATCGTTATGCTACATAACGTTATACGTTATAACGTAATATTATATAACGTTATACGTTATATCGTTATGCTACATAACGTTATACGTTATATCGTAATGCAACATAACGTTATACGTTATAACGTAATATTACATAACGTTATACGTTATATCGTTATGCTACATAACGTTATACGTTATATCGTAATGCTACATAACATTATACATTATATCGTAATGCTACATAGCGTTATACGTTGTATCGTTCTGCTACATAACGTTATACGTTATATCGCAATGCTACATAACGTTATACATTATATCGCAATGCTACTTAACGTTATACGTTATATAGTAATGCTACATAACGATATACGTTACATCGTATGTCTACATAACGTTATACGTTATAACGTAATACTACATAACGTTATGCGTTATAACGTAACACTATATAACGTTGTACGTTATATCGTTATGCTACATAACGTTATACGGTATATCGTAACGCTGCATAACGTTATACGTCATAACGTATAACCATATAACGTTACACGTTATATCGTAATGCTACATAACGTTATACGTTATAACGTATTACCATATAACGTTATACGTTATATCGTAATGTTACATAACGTTACACGTTATATCGTAATGCTACATAACGTATTACGTTATAACGTAATACTACATGACGTTATACGTTATATCGTTATGCTACATAACGTTATACGTTATATCGTAATGCTGCATATCGTTATATGTTATAACGTATTACCCTATAACGTTACCCTTTATATCGTAATGCTACATAACGTTATACGTTATAACGTAATGCTACATAATGTTATACGTTATATCGTTATGCTACATAACTTTATACGTTATAACGTAATACTACATAACGTATTACGATATATCCTAATACTACATAACGTTATACGTTATAACGAAGTACTATATAACGTTATACATTATATCGTATTGCTACATAACGTTATACGTTATAACGTATTACCATATAACGTTATACGTTATAACGTATTACCATATAACGTTATACGTTATATCGTAATGATACATAACGTTACACGTTATATCGTAATGCTACATAACGTATTACGTTATAACGTAATACTACATGACGTTATACGTTATATCGTAATGCTACATAACGTTATACGTTATAACGTAATACTACATAACGTTATACGTTATAACGAAATACTATATAACGTTATACGTTATATCGTAATGCTACATAACGTTATACGTTATAACGTATTACCATATAACGTTACCCTTTATATCGTAATGCTACATAACGTTATACGTTATAACGTAATGCTACATAATGTTATACGTTATATCGTTATGCTACATAACTTTATACGTTATAACGTAATACTACATAACGTATTACGATATATCCTAATGCTACATAACGTTATACGTTATATCGCAATGCTACATAACGCTATACGTTATATCGTAATGCTACATAACGTTATACGTTATAACGTATTACCATATAACGTATAACTTATATACGTTATACGTTATATGGTAATGTTACACAACGTTACAAGTTATATCGTAATGCTACATAACGTATTACGTTATAACGTAATACTACATAACGTTATACGTTATATCGTTATGCTACATAACTTTATACGTTATAACGTAATACTACATAACGTATTACGATATATCCTAATGCTACATAACGTTATACGTTATATCGCAATGCTACATAACGTATTACGTTATAACGTAATACTACATGACGTTATACGTTATATCGTAATGCTACATAACGTTATACGTTATAACGTAATACTACATAACGTTATACGTTATATCGCAATGCTACATAACGTATTACGTTATAACGTAATACTACATGACGTTATACGTTATATCGTAATGTTACATAACGTTACAAGTTATATCGTAATGCTACATAACGTATTACGTTATAACGTAATACTACATAACGTTATACGTAATAACGTAACACTATATAACGTTATACGTTATATCGTTATGCCACATAACGTTGTACGTTATACGTTATAACGAAATATTATATAACGGTATACGTTATATCGTTATGCTACATAACGTTATACGTTATATGGTAATGCTACATAACGTTATACGTTATAACGTAATACTATATAACGTTATACGTTATATCGTAATGCTACATAACGTTATACGTTATATGGTAATGCTACATAACGATATACGTTATAACGTAATACTACATAACGTTATACGTTATATAGTAATGCTACATAACGATATACGTTACATCGTATGTCTACATAACGTTATACGTTATAACGTAATACTACATAACGTTATGCGTTATAACGTAACACTATATAACGTTGTACGTTATATCGTTATGCTACATAACGTTATACGGTATATCGTAACGCTGCATAACGTTATACGTCATAACGTATAACCATATAACGTTACACGTTATATCGTAATGCTACATAACGTTATACGTTATAACGTATTACCATATAACGTTATACGTTATATCGTAATGTTACATAACGTTACACGTTATATCGTAATGCTACATAACGTATTACGTTATAACGTAATACTACATGACGTTATACGTTATATCGTAATGCTACATAACGTTATACGTTATAACGTAATACTACATAACGTTATACGTTATAGCGTATTACCATATAACGTTATACGTTATATGGTAATGTTACATAACGTTACAAGTTATATCGTAATGCTACATAACGTATTACGTTATAACGTAATACTACATAACGTTATACGTTATATCGCAATGCTACATAACGTTATACGTTATAACGTAATACTACATAACGTTATACGTTATAACGAAATACTATATAATGGAATACGTTATATCGTTCAGCTACATAACGTTATACGTTATATGGTAAAGCTACATAACGTTATACGTTATAACGTAATACTATATAACGTTATACGTTATATCGTTATGCTACATAACGTTATACGTTATATCGTAATGCTGCATATCGTTATATGTTATAACGTATTACCCTATAACGTTACCCTTTATATCGTAATGCTACATAACGTTATACGTTATAACGTAATGCTACATAATGTTATACGTTATATCGTTATGCTACATAACTTTATACGTTATAACGTAATACTACATAACGTATTACGATATATCCTAATACTACATAACGTTATACGTTATAACGAAATACTATATAACGTTATACATTATATCGTATTGCTACATAACGTTATACGTTATAACGTATTACCATATAACGTTATACGTTATAACGTATTACCATATAACGTTATACGTTATATCGTAATGATACATAACGTTACACGTTATATCGTAATGCTACATAACGTATTACGTTATAACGTAATACTACATGACGTTATACGTTATATCGTAATGCTACATAACGTTATACGTTATAACGTAATACTACATAACGTTATACGTTATAACGAAATACTATATAACGTTATACGTTATATCGTAATGCTACATAACGTTATACGTTATAACGTATTACCATATAACGTTACCCTTTATATCGTAATGCTACATAACGTTATACGTTGTAACGTAATGCTACATAATGTTATACGTTATATCGTTATGCTACATAACTTTATACGTTATAACGTAATACTACATAACGTATTACGATATATCCTAATGCTACATAACGTTATACGTTATATCGCAATGCTACATAACGCTATACGTTATATCGTAATGCTACATATCGTTATACGTTATAACGTATTACCATATAACGTTATACGTTATATGGTAATGTTACACATCGTTACAAGTTATATCGTAATGCTACATAACGTATTACGTTATAACGTAATACTACATAACGTTATACGTAATATCGTAATACTACATAACGTCATACGTTATACCGTAATACTACATAACGTTATACGTAATAACGTAACACTATATAACGTTATACGTTATATCGTTATGCCACATAACGTTGTACGTTATACGTTATAACGAAATATTATATAACGGTATACGTTATATCGTTATGCTACATAACGTTATACGTTATATGGTAATGCTACATAACGTTATACGTTATAACGTAATACTACATAACGTTATACGTTATATCGTTATGCTACATAACTTTATACGTTATAACGTAATACTACATAACGTATTACGATATATCCTTATGCTACATAACGTTATACGTTATATCGCAATGCTACATAACGTATTACGTTATAACGTAATACTACATGACGTTATACGTTATATCGTAATGCTACATAACGTTATACGTTATAACGTAATACTACATAACGTTATACGTTATATCGCAATGCTACATAACGTTATACATTATATCGTAATGCTACATAACGTTATACGTTATAACGTATTACCATATAACGTTATACGTTATATCGTAATGTTACATAACGTTACACGTTATATCGTAATGCTACATAACGTATTACGTTATAACGTAATACTACATGACGTTATACGTTATATCGTAATGCTACATAACGTTATACGTTATAACGTAATACTACATAACGTTATACGTAATAACGTAACACTATATAACGTTATACGTTATATCGTTATGCCACATAACGTTGTACGTTATACGTTATGACGAAATATTATATAACGGTATACGTTATATCGTTATGCTACATAACGTTATACGTTATATGGTAATGCTACATAACGTTATACGTTATAACGTAATACTATATAACGTTATACGTTATATCGTAATGCTACATAACGTTATACGTTACATGGTAATGCTACATAACGATATACGTTATAACGTAATACTACATAACGTTATACGTTATATGGTAATGCTACATAACGATATACGTTACATCGTATGTCTACGTAACGTTATACGTTATAACGTAATACTACATAACGTTATGCGTTATAACGTAACACTATATAACGTTGTACGTTATATCGTTATGCTACATAACGTTATACGGTATATCGTAACGCTGCATAACGTTATACGTCATAACGTATAACCATATAACGTTACACGTTATATCGTAATGCTACATAACGTTATACGTTATAACGTATTACCATATAACGTTATACGTTATATCGTAATGTTACATAACGTTACACGTTATATCGTAATGCTACATAACGTATTACGTTATAACGTAATACTACATGACGTTATACGTTATATCGTAATGCTACATAACGTTATACGTTATAACGTAATACTACATAACGTTATACGTTATAACGTATTACCATATAACGTTATACGTTATATGGTAATGTTACATAACGTTACAAGTTATATCGTAATGCTACATAACGTATTACGTTATAACGTAATACTACATAACGTTATACGTTATATCGCAATGCTACATAACGTTATACGTTATAACGTAATACTACATAACGTTATACGTTATAACGAAATACTATATAACGGTATACGTTATATCGTTCAGCTACATAACGTTATACGTTATAACGTAATGCTACATAATGTTATACGTTATATCGTTATGCTACATAACTTTATACGTTATAACGTAATACTACATAACGTATTACGATATATCCTAATGCTACATAACGTTATACGTTATATCGCAATGCTACATAACGCTATACGTTATATCGTAATGCTACATAACGTTATACGTTATAACGTATTACCATATAACGTTATACGTTATATGGTAATGCTACATAACGTTACACGTTATAGCGTATTACCATATTACGTTATACGTTTTATCGTTATGCTACATAAAGTTATACGTTATAACGTAACACTATATAACGTTGTACGATATATCGTTTTGCTACATAACGTTATACGTTATATCGTAGTGCTACATAACGTTATACGTTATATCGTAATGCTACATAACGTTATACGTTATAACGAAATACTATATAACGGTATACGTTATATCGTTCAGCTACATAACGTTATACGTTATATGGTAAAGCTACATAACGTTATACGTTATAACGTAATACTATATAACGTTATACGTGATATCGTTATGCTTTATAACGTTATACGTTATATCGTAATGCTGCATAACGTTATATGTTATAACGTATTACCATATAACGTTACACTTTATATCGTAATGCTACATAACGTTATACGTTATATCCCAATGCTACATAACGTTATACGTTATATCGCAATGCTACATAACGTTATACGTTATATCGTAATGCTACATAACGTTACACGTTATAGCGTATTACCATATAACGTTTTACGTTATATCGTTATGCTACATAACGTTATACGTTATAACGTAACACTATATAACGTTGTACGATATATCGTTATGCTACATAACGTTATACGTTATATCGTAGTGCTACATAACGTTATACGGTATATCGTATTGCTACATAACGTTATACGTTATATCGTTATGCTACATAACTTTATACGTTATAAAGTAATACTACATAACGTATTACGATATATCCTAATACTACATAACGTTATACGTTATAACGAAATACTATATAACGTTATACATTATATCGTATTGCTACATAACGTTATACGTTATAACGTATTACCATATAACGTTATACGTTATAACGTATTACCATATAACGTTATACGTTATATCGTAATGATACATAACGTTACACGTCATAACGTATAACCATATAACGTTACACGTTATATCGTAATGCTACATAACGTTATACGTTATAACGTATTACCATATAACGTTATACGTTATATCGTAATGTTACATAACGTTACACGTTATATCGTAATGCTACATAACGTATTACGTTATAACGTAATACTACATGACGTTATACGTTATATCGTAATGCTACATAACGTTATACGTTATAACGTAATACTACATAACGTTATACGTTATAACGAAATACTATATAACGTTATACCTTATATCGTAATGCTACATAACGTTATACGTTATAACGTATTACCATATAACGTTATACGTTATAACGTATTACCATATAACGTTATACGTTATATCGTAATGTTACATAACGTTACACGTTATATCGTAATGCTACATAACGTATTACGTTATAACGTAATACTACATGACGTTATACGTTATATCGTAATGCTACATAACGTTATACGTTATAACGTAATACTACATAACGTTATACGTTATAACGAAATACTATATAACGTTATACGTTATATCGTAATGCTACATAACGTTATACATTATAACGTATTACCATATAACGTTATACGTCATATGGTAATGTTACATAACGTATTACGTTATAACGTAATACTACATAACGTTGTACGTTATATCGTAATACTACATAACGTCATACGTTATAACGTAATACTACATAACGTTATACGTAATAACGTAACACTATATAACGTTATACGTTATATCGTTATGCTACATAACGTTGTACGTTATACGTTATAACGAAATATTATATAACGGTATACGTTATATCGTTATGCTACATAACGTTATACGTTATATGGTAATGCTACATAACGTTATACGTTATAACGTAATATTATATAACGTTATACGTTATATCGTAATGCTACATAACGTTATACGTTATATGGTAATGCTACATAACGATATACGTTATAACGTAATACTACATAACGTTATACGTTATATGGTAATGCTACATAACGATATACGTTACATCGTATGTCTACATAACGTTATACGTTATAACGTAATACTACATAACGTTATGCGTTATATCGTAACACTAAATAACGTTGTACGTTATATCGTTATGCTACATAACGTTATACGTTATAACGTAATATTATATAACGTTATACGTTATATCGTTATGCTACATAACGTTATACGTTATATCGTAATGCAACATAACGTTATACGTTATAACGTAATATTACATAACGTTATACGTTATATCGTTATGCTACATAACGTTATACGTTATATCGTAATGCTACATAACATTATACATTATATCGTAATGCTACATAGCGTTATACGTTGTATCGTTCTGCTACATAACGTTATACGTTATATCGCAATGCTACATAACGTTATACATTATATCGCAATGCTACTTAACGTTATACGTTATATCGTAATGCTACATAACGTTATACGTTATAAAGTAATACTACATAACGTTATACGTTATAACGAAATACTATATAACGGTATACGTTATATCGTTAAGCTACATAACGTTGTACGATATATCGTTATGCTACATAACATTATACGTTATAGCGTATTACCATATAACGTTATACGTTATGTCGTAATGTTACATAACGTTATACGTTATATCGCAATGCTACATAACGTTATACGTTATAACGTAATACTACATAACGTTATACGTTATAACGAAATACTATATAACGGTATACGTTATATCGTTCAGCTACATAACGTTATACGTTATATGGTAAAGCTACATAACGTTATACGTTATAACGTAATACTATATAACGTTATACGTTATATCGTTATGCTACATAACGTTATACGTTATATCGTAATGCTGCATAACGTTATATGTTATAACGTATTACCATATAACGTTACACTTTATATCGTAATGCTACATAACGTTATATGTTATAACGTAATGCTACATAATGTTATACGTTATATCGCAATGCTACATAACGTTATACGTTATAACGTAATACTACATAACGTTATACGTTATAACGAAATACTATATAACGGTATACGTTATATCGTTCAGCTACATAACGTTATACGTTATATGGTAAAGCTACATAACGTTATACGTTATAACGTAATACTATATAACGTTATACGTTATATCGTTATGCTACATAACGTTATACGTTATAACGTAATACTACATAACGTTATGCGTTATAACGTAACACTATATAACGTTGTACGTTATATCGTTATGCTACATAACGTTATACGTTATATCGTAATGCTGCATATCGTTATATGTTATAACGTATTACCCTATAACGTTACCCTTTATATCGTAATGGTACATAACGTTATACGTTATAACGTAATGCTACATAATGTTATACGTTATATCGTTATGCTACATAACTTTATACGTTATAACGTAATACTACATAACGTATTACGATATATCCTAATACTACATAACGTTATACGTTATAACGAAATACTATATAACGTTATACATTATATCGTATTGCTACATAACGTTATACGTTATAACGTATTACCATATAACGTTATACGTTATAACGTATTACCATATAACGTTATACGTTATATCGTAATGATACATAACGTTACACGTTATATCGTAATACTATATAACGTTATACATTATATCGTATTGCTACATAACGTTATACGTTATAACGTATTACCATATAACGTTATACGTTATAACGTATTACCATATAACGTTATACGTTATATCGTAATGATACATAACGTTACACGTTATATCGTAATGCTACATAACGTATTACGTTATAACGTAATACTACATGACGTTATACGTTATATCGTAATGCTACATAACGTTATACGTTATAACGTAATACTACATAACGTTATACGTTATAACGAAATGCTACATAACGTTATACGTTATATCGCAATGCTACATAACGCTATACGTTATATCGTAATGCTACATAACGTTATACGTTATAACGTATTACCATATAACGTTATACGTTATATGGTAATGTTACACAACGTTACAAGTTATATCGTAATGCTACATAACGTATTACGTTATAACGTAATACTACATAACGTTATACGTTATATCGTTATGCCACATAACGTTGTACGTTATACGTTATAACGAAATATTATATAACGGTATACGTTATATCGTTATGCTACATAACGTTATACGTTATATGGTAATGCTACATAACGTTATACGTTATAACGTAATACTACATAACGTTATACGTTATATCGTTATGCTACATAACTTTATACGTTATAACGTAATACTACATAACGTATTACGATATATCCTAATGCTACATAACGTTATACGTTATATCGCAATGCTACATAACGTATTACGTTATAACGTAATACTACATGACGTTATACGTTATATCGTAATGCTACATAACGTTATACGTTATAACGTAATACTACATAACGTTATACGTTATATCGCAATGCTACATAACGTTATACATTATATCGTAATGCTACATAACGTTATACGTTATAACGTATTACCATATAACGTTATACGTTATATCGTAATGTTACATAACGTTACACGTTATATCGTAATGCTACATAACGTATTACGTTATAACGTAATACTACATGACGTTATACGTTATATCGTAATGCTACATAACGTTATACGTTATAACGTAATACTACATAACGTTATACGTAATAACGTAACACTATATAACGTTATACGTTATATCGTTATGCCACATAACGTTGTACGTTATACGTTATGACGAAATATTATATAACGGTATACGTAATATCGTTATGCTACATAACGTTAAACGTTATATGGTAATGCTACATAACGTTATACATTATAACGTAATACTATATAACGTTATACGTTATATCGTAATGCTACATAACGTTATACGTTACATGGTAATGCTACATAACGATATACGTTATAACGTAATACTACATAACGTTATACGTTATATGGTAATGCTACATAACGATATACGTTACATCGTATGTCTACATAACGTTATACGTTATAACGTAATACTACATAACGTTATGCGTTATAACGAAATACTATATAACGGTATACGTTATATCGTTCAGCTACATAACGTTATACGTTATATCGTAATGCTGCATAACGTTATATGTTATAACGTATTACCATATAACGTTACCCTTTATATCGTAATGCTACATAACGTTATACGTTATAACGTAATGCTACATAATGTTATACGTTATATCGTTATGCTACATAAGTTTATACGTTATAACGTAATACTACATAACGTATTACGATATATCCTAATGCTACATAACGTTATACGTTATATCGCAATGCTACATAACGCTATACGTTATATCGTAATGCTACATAACGTTATACGTTATAACGTATTACCATATAACGTTATACGTTATATCGTAATGCTACATAACGTTACACGTTATAGCGTATTACCATATTACGTTATACGTTATATCGTTATGCTACATAAAGTTATACGTTATAACGTAACACTATATAACGTTGTACGATATATCGTTATGCTACATAACGTTATACGTTATATCGTAGTGCTACATAACGTTATACGTTATATCGTAATGCTACATAACGTTATACGTTATAACGAAATACTATATAACGGTATACGTTATATCGTTCAGCTACATAACGTTATACGTTATATGGTAAAGCTACATAACGTTATACGTTATAACGTAATACTATATAACGTTATACGTGATATCGTTATGCTTTATAACGTTATACGTTATATCGTAATGCTGCATAACGTTATATGTTATAACGTATTACCATATAACGTTACACTTTATATCGTAATGCTACATAACGTTATACGTTATAACGTAATGCTACATAATGTTATACATTATATCGTTATGCTACATAACTTTATACGTTATAGCGTAATACTACATAACGTATTACGATATATCCTAATGCTACATAACGTTATACGTTATATCGTTATGCTTTATAACGTTATACGTTATATCGTAATGCTGCATAACGTTATACGTTATAACGAAATACTATATAACGTTATACATTATATCGTAATGCTACATAACGTTATACGTTATAACGAAATACTATATAACGGTATACGTTATATCGTTCAGCTACATAACGTTATACGTTATATGGTAAAGCTACATAACGTTATACGTTATAACGTAATACTATATAACGTTATACGTGATATCGTTATGCTTTATAACGTTATACGTTATATCGTAATGCTGCATAACGTTATATGTTATAACGTATTACCATATAACGTTACACTTTATATCGTAATGCTACATAACGTTATACGTTATAACGAAATACTATATAACGGTATACGTTATATCGTTCAGCTACATAACGTTATACGTTATATGGTAAAGCTACATAACGTTATACGTTATAACGTAATACTATATAACGTTATACGTGATATCGTTATGCTTTATAACGTTATACGTTATATCGTAATGCTGCATAACGTTATACGTTATAACGAAATACTATATAACGTTATACATTATATCGTAATGCTACATAACGTTATACGTTATAACGTATTACCATATAACGTTATACGTTATAACGTATTACCATATAACGTTATGCGTTATATCGTAATGTTACATAACGTTACACGTTATATCGTAATGCTACATAACGTATTACGTTATAACGTAATACTACATGACGTTATACGTTATATCGTAATGCTACATAACGTTATACGTTATAACGTAATACTACATAACGTTATACGTTATAACGAAATACTATATAACGTTATACGTTATATCGTAATGCTACATAACGTTATACATTATAACGTATTACCATATAACGTTATACGTCATATGGTAATGTTACATAACGTTACAAGTTATATCGTAATGCTACATAACGTATTACGTTATAACGTAATACTACATAACGTTGTACGTTATATCGTAATACTACATAACGTCATACGTTATAACGTAATACTACATAACGTTATACGTAATAACGTAACACTATATAACGTTATACGTTATATCGTTATGCTACATAACGTTGTACGTTATACGTTATAACGAAATATTATATAACGGTATACGTTATATCGTTATGCTACATAACGTTATACGTTATATGGTAATGCTACATAACGTTATACGTTATAACGTAATATTATATAACGTTATACGTTATATCGTAATGCTACATAACGTTATACGTTATATGGTAATGCTACATAACGATATACGTTATAACGTAATACTACATAACGTTATACGTTATATGGTAATGCTACATAACGATATACGTTACATCGTATGTCTACATAACGTTATACGTTATAACGTAATACTACATAACGTTATGCGTTATATCGTAACACTAAATAACGTTGTACGTTATATCGTTATGCTACATAACGTTATACGTTATATGGTAATGCTACATAACGTTATACGTTATAACGTAATATTATATAACGTTATACGTTATATCGTAATGCTACATAACGTTATACGTTATATGGTAATGCTACATAACGATATACGTTATAACGTAATACTACATAACGTTATACGTTATATGGTAATGCTACATAACGATATACGTTACATCGTATGTCTACATAACGTTATACGTTATAACGTAATACTACATAACGTTATGCGTTATATCGTAACACTAAATAACGTTGTACGTTACATCGTTATGCTACATAACGTTATACGTTATATGGTAATGCTACATAACGTTATACGTTATAACGTAATATTATATAACGTTATACGTTATATCGTAATGCTACATAACGTTATACGTTATATGGTAATGCTACATAACGATATACGTTATAACGTAATACTACATAACGTTATACGTTATATGGTAATGCTACATAACGATATACGTTACATCGTATGTCTACATAACGTTATACGTTATAACGTAATACTACATAACGTTATGCGTTATATCGTAACACTAAATAACGTTGTACGTTATATCGTTATGCTACATAACGTTATACGTTATAACGTAATATCATATAACGTTATACGTTATATCGTTATGCTACATAACGTTATACGTTATATCGTAATGCAACATAACGTTATACGTTATAACGTAATATTACATAACGTTATACGTTATATCGTTATGCTACATAACGTTATACGTTATATCGTAATGCTACATAACATTATACATTATATCGTAATGCTACATAGCGTTATACGTTGTATCGTTCTGCTACATAACGTTATACGTTATAAAGTAATACTACATAACGTTATACGTTATAACGAAATACTATATAACGGTATACGTTATATCGTTAAGCTACATAACGTTGTACGATATATCGTTATGCTACATAACATTATACGTTATAGCGTATTACCATATAACGTTATACGTTATGTCGTAATGTTACATAACGTTATACGTTATATCGCAATGCTACATAACGTTATACGTTATAACGTAATACTACATAACGTTATACGTTATAACGAAATACTATATAACGTTATACATTATGTCGTAATGCTACATAACGTTATACGTTATAACGTATTACCATATAACGTTATACGTTATAACGTATTACCATATAACGTTATACGTTATATCGTAATGTTACATAACGTTATACGTTATATCGTAATGCTACATAACGTTATATGTTATAAAGTAATGCTACATAATGTTATACGTTATATCGTTATGCTACATAACTTTATACGTTATAACGTAATACTACATAACGTATTACGATATATCTTAATGCTACATAACGTTATACGTTATAACGTATTACCATATAACGTTATACGTTATATCGTAATGCTACAAAACGTTATACGTTATATCGCAATGCTACATAACGTTATACGTTATATCGCAATGCTACATAAGGTTATACGTTATATCGCAATGCTACATAACGTTATACGTTATAACGTAATACTACATAACGTTATACGTTATAACGAAATACTATATAACGGTATACGTTATATCGTTCAGCTACATAACGTTATACGTTATATGGTAAAGCTACATAACGTTATACGTTATAACGTAATACTATATAACGTTATACGTTATATCGTTATGCTACATAACGTTATACGTTATATCGTAATGCTGCATAACGTTATATGTTATAACGTATTACCATATAACGTTACACTTTATATCGTAATGCTACATAACGTTATATGTTATAACGTAATGCTACATAATGTTATACGTTATATCGTTATGCTACATAACTTTATACGTTATAACGTAATACTACATAACGTATTACGATATATCCTAATGCTACATAACGTTATACGTTATAACGTATTACCATATAACGTTATACGTTATATCGTAATGCTACAAAACGTTATACGTTATATCGCAATGCTACATAACGTTATACGTTATATCGCAGTGCTACATAAGGTTATACGTTATATCGTAATGCTACATAACGTTACACGTTATAGCGTATTACCATATAACGTTATACGTTATAACGTAATACTACATAACGTTATACGTTATATGGTAATGCTACATAACGATATAAGTTACATCGTAAGTCTACATAACGTTATACGTTATAACGTAATACTACCTATCGTTATGCGTTATAACGTAACACTATATAACGTTGTACGTTATATCGTTATGCTACATAACGTTATACGGTATATCGTAACGCTGCATAACGTTATACGTCATAACGTATAACCATATAACGTTACACGTTATATCGTAATGCTACATAACGTTATACGTTATAACGTATTACCATATAACGTTATACGTTATATCGTAATGTTACATAACGTTACACGTTATATCGTAATGCTACATAACGTATTACGTTATAACGTAATACTACATGACGTTATACGTTATATCGTAATGCTACATAACGTCATACGTTATATCGTAATGTTACATAACGTTACACGTTATATCGTAATGCTACATAACGTATTACGTTATAACGTAATACTACATGACGTTATACGTTATATCGTAATGCTACATAACGTTATACGTTATAACGTAATACTACATAACGTTATACGTTATAACGAAATACTATATAACGTTATACGTTATATCGTAATGCTACATAACGTTACAAGTTATATCGTAATGCTACATAACGTATTACGTTATAACGTAATACTACATAACGTTATACGTTATATCGTAATACTACATAACGTTATACGTTATATGGTAATGCTACATGACGTTATACGTTATAACGTAATACTATATAACGTTATACGTTATATCGTAATGCTACATAACGTTATACGTTATATGGTAATGCTACATAACGATATACGTTATAACGTATTACCATATAACGTTATACGTTATATCGTAATGCTACAAAACGTTATACGTTATATCGCAATGCTACATAACGTTATACGTTATATCGCAATGCTACATAAGGTTATACGTTATATCGCAATGCTACATAACGTTATACGTTATAACGTAATACTACATAACGTTATACGTTATAACGAAATACTATATAACGGTATACGTTATATCGTTCAGCTACATAACGTTATACGTTATATGGTAAAGCTACATAACGTTATACGTTATAACGTAATACTATATAACGTTATACGTTATATCGTTATGCTACATAACGTTATACGTTATATCGTAATGCTGCATAACGTTATATGTCATAACGTATTACCATATAACGTTACACTTTATATCGTAATGCTACATAACGTTATATGTTATAACGTAATGCTACATAATGTTATACGTTATATCGTTATGCTACATAACTTTATACGTTATAACGTAATACTACATAACGTATTACGATATATCCTAATGCTACATAACGTTATACGTTATAACGTATTACCATATAACGTTATACGTTATATCGTAATGCTACAAAACGTTATACGTTATATCGCAATGCTACATAACGTTATACGTTATATCGCAGTGCTACATAAGGTTATACGTTATATCGTAATGCTACATAACGTTACACGTTATAGCGTATTACCATATAACGTTATACGTTATAACGTAATACTACATAACGTTATACGTTCTATGGTAATGCTACATAACGATATAAGTTACATCGTAAGTCTACATAACGTTATACGTTATAACGTAATACTACCTATCGTTATGCGTTATAACGTAACACTATATAACGTTGTACGTTATATCGTTATGCTACATAACGTTATACGGTATATCGTAACGCTGCATAACGTTATACGTCATAACGTATAACCATATAACGTTACACGTTATATCGTAATGCTACATAACGTTATACGTTATAACGTATTACCATATAACGTTATACGTTATATCGTAATGTTACATAACGTTACACGTTATAACGTATTACCATATAACGTTATACGTTATAACGTATTACCATATAACGTTATACGTTATATCGTAATGTTACATAACGTTACACGTTATATCGTAATGCTACATAACGTATTACGTTATAACGTAATACTACATGACGTTATACGTTATATCGTAATGCTACATAACGTCATACGTTATATCGTAATGTTACATAACGTTACACGTTATATCGTAATGCTACATAACGTATTACGTTATAACGTAATACTACATGACGTTATACGTTATATCGTAATGCTACATAACGTTATACGTTATAACGTAATACTACATAACGTTATACGTTATAACGAAATACTATATAACGTTATACGTTATATCGTAATGCTACATAACGTTACAAGTTATATCGTAATGCTACATAACGTATTACGTTATAACGTAATACTACATAACGTTATACGTTATATCGTAATACTACATAACGTTATACGTTATATGGTAATGCTACATGACGTTATACGTTATAACGTAATACTATATAACGTTATACGTTATATCGTAATGCTACATAACGTTATACGTTATATGGTAATGCTACATAACGATATACGTTATAACGTAATACTGCATAACGTTATACGTTATATCGTAATGCTAGATAACGTTATACGTTATATCGTAATGCTACATAACGTTATACGTTATATCGTAATGCTACATAACGTTATACGTTATTTCGTTATGCTACATAACGGTATACGTTATGACGTAATACTACGTAACGCTTTACGTTATAACGTAATACTGCATAACGTTACAAGTTATAATGTAATACTACATAACGTCAATCGTTATATCGTAATGCTACATAACGTTATACGTTATATCGTAATGCTACATTACGTTATACGTTATATCGTAATGCAACATAACGTTATACGTTATATCGTAATGCTACATAACATTATACGTTATATCGTAATGCTACATAACGTTACACGTTATATCGTAATGCTACATAACGGTATACATAACGTTATAACGTAATACCACATAATGTTATACGTTACAGCGTTGTAGTATATAACGTCATACGCTATATCGTAATGCTACATAACGTCATACGTTATATCGTAATGTTACATAACGTTATACGTTATATCGTAATGCTACATAACGTTATACGCTATATCGTACTGCTACAAATCGTTATACGTTATATCGTAATGCTACATAACGTTATACGTTATATCGTAATGTTACATAACGTTACACGTTATATCGTAAAGCTACATAACGTTATACGTTATATCGTAATGCTACAATACGTTACACCTTATATCGTAATGCTACATAATGTTATACGCTATAACGTATTACCATGTAACGTTATACGTTATATCGTAATACTACATAACGTTATACGTTATATCGTAATGCTACATAACGTTATACGTTATATCGTAATGCTACATAACGTTATACGTTATATGGTACTGATATATAACGTTATACGTTATATCGTAATGCTACATAACGTTACACGATATATCGTAATGCTACATAACGTTATACGTTATTTCGTTATGCTACATAACGGTATACGTTATGACGTAATACTACGTAACGCTTTACGTTATAACGTAATACTGCATAACAATATAAGTTATAATGTAATACTACATAACGTCAATCGTTATATCGTAATGCTACATAACGTTATACGTTATATCGTAATGTTACATAACGTTACACGTTATATCGTAATGCTACATAACGTCATACGTTATAACGTAATACTACATAACGTTATACGTAATAACGTAACACTATATAACGTTATACGTTATATCGTTATGCTACATAACGTTGTACGTTATACGTTATAACGAAATATTATATAACGGTATACGTTATATCGTTATGCTACATAACGTTATACGTTATATGGTAATACTACATAACGTTATACGTTATATCGTCATACTATATAACGTTATACGTTATATCGTAATGCTACATAACGTTATAAGTTATAACGTATTACCATATAACGTTATACGTTATATAGTAATGTTACATAACGTTACGCGTAATATCGTAATGCTACATAACGTATTACATTATAACGTAATACTACATAACGTTATACGTTATATCGTAATGCTACATAACGTTATACGTTATATCGTAATGCTACATAACGTTATACGTTATGGCGTATTACCATATAAAGTTATACGTTATATCGTAATGCTACATAACGTTATACGTTATATCGTAATGCTACATAACGGTATACGTTATTTCGTTATGCTACATTACGGTATACGTTATGACGTAATACTACGTAACGCTTTACGTTATAACGTAATGCTGCATAACGTTATACGTTATAACGTATAACCATATAATGTTATACGTTATATCGTAATGCTACATAACGTTATATGTTATATCGTAATACTGCATAACGTTATACGTTATATCGTAATGCCACATAACGTTATACGTTATAACGTAATACTACATAACGTTATACGTTAAAACGTATAACCATATAACGTTATACGTTATATCGTAATGCTACATAACGTTATACGTTATATCGTAATACTGCATAACGTTATACGTTATATCGTAATGCTAGATAACGTTATACGTTATATCGTAATGCTACATAACGTTATACGTTATATCGTAATGCTACATAACGTTATACGTTATTTCGTTATGCTACATAACGGTATACGTTATGACGTAATACTACGTAACGCTTTACGTTATAACGTAATACTGCATAACGTTACAAGTTATAATGTAATACTACATAACGTCAATCGTTATATCGTAATGCTACATAACGTTATACGTTATATCGTAATGCTACATAACATTATACGTTATATCGTAATGCTACATAACGTTACACGTTATATCGTAATGCTACATAACGGTATACATAACGTTATAACGTAATACCACATAATGTTATACGTTACAGCGTTGTAGTATATAACGTCATACGCTATATCGTAATGCTACATAACGTCATACGTTATATCGTAATGTTACATAACGTTATACGTTATATCGTAATGCTACATAACGTTATACGCTATATCGTACTGCTACATATCGTTATACGTTATATCGTAATGCTACATAACGTTATACGTTATATCGTAATGTTACATAACGTTACACGTTATATCGTAAAGCTACATAACGTTATACGTTATATCGTAATGCTACATAACGTTATACGTTATAACGTAATACTACATAACGTTATACGTTATAACGAAATACTATATAACGTTATACGTTATATCGTAATGCTACATAACGTTATATGTTATATCGTAATGCTACATAACGTTATACGTTTTATCGTAATGCTACATAACGTTATACGTTATAACGTAACACTACATAACGTTGTACGTTATATCGTTATGCTACATAACGTTACACGTTATAACGTATAACCATACAACGTCATACGTTATATCGTAATGCTACATAACGTATTACGTTATACGTTATATCGTAATGCTACATAACGTTATACGTTATAACGTAACACTACATAACGTTATTAGTTATATCGTAATGCTACATAACGTTGTACGTTATAACGTATTACCATATAACGTTATACGTTATATCGTAATGTTACATAACGTTACACGATATATCGTAATGCTACATAACGTATTAAGATATAGCGTAATACTACGTAACGTTATACGTTATATCGCTATGCTACATAACGTTATACGTTATATCGTAATGGTACATAACGTATTACGTTATAACGTAATACCATATAACGTTATACGTTATAACGTATTACCATATAACGTTATACGTTATATCGTAATGTTACATAACGTTACACGTTATATCGTAATGCTACATAACGTATTACGTTATAACGTAATACTACATGACGTTATACGTTATATCGTAATGCTACATAACGTTATACGTTATAACGTAATGCTACATAACGTTATACGTTATAACGTAACAATACATAACGTTATTCGTTATATCGTAATGCTACATAACGTTGTACGTTATAACGTATTACCATATAACGTTATACGTTATATCGTAATGTTACATAACGTTATACGTTATATCGTAATGCTGCATAACGTTATACGTTTTATCGTAATGCTACATAACGTATTACGTTATACGTTATATCGTAATGCTACATAACGTTATACGTTATATCGTAATGCTGCATAACGTTATACGTTATAACGTATAACCATATAATGTTATAAGTTATATCGTAATGCTACATAACGTTATATGTTATATCGTAATACTGCATAACGTTATACGTTATATCGTAATGCCACATAACGTTATACGTTATAACGTAATACTACATAACGTTATACGTTATATCGTAATGCTGCATAACGTTATACGTTATAACGTATAACCATATAATGTTATAAGTTATATCGTAATGCTACATAACGTTATACGTTATATCGTAATGCTACATAACGTTATACGTTATATCGTAATGCTACATAACGTTATACGTTATGGCGTATTACCATATAAAGTTATACGTTATATCGTAATACTACATAACGTTATACGTTATATCGTAATGCTACATAACGTTACACGTTATATCGTAATGCTACATAACGTATTACGTTATAACGTAATACTACGTAACGTTATACGTTATATCGTAATGCTACATAACGTTGTACGTTATAACGTATTACCATATAACGTTATACGTTATATCGTAATGTTACATAACGTTACGCGTTATATCGTAATGCTACATAACGTATTACATTATAACGTAATACTACATAACGTTATACGTTATATCGTAATGCTACATAACGTTATACGTTATATCGTAATGCTACATAACGTTATACGTTATGGCGTATTACCATATAAAGTTATACGTTATATCGTAATGCTACATAACGTTATACGTTATATCGTAATGCTACATAACGTTATACGTTATTTCGTTATGCTACATAACGGTATACGTTATGACGTAATACTACGTAACGCTTTACGTTATAACGTAATACTGCATAACGTTACAAGTTATAATGTAATACTACATAACGTCAATCGTTATATCGTAATGCTACATAACGTTATACGTTATATCGTAATGCTACATTACGTTATACGTTATATCGTAATGCAACATAACGTTATACGTTATATCGTAATGCTACATAACATTATACGTTATATCGTAATGCTACATAACGTTACACGTTATATTGTAATGCTACATAACGGTATACGTTATAACGTAATACCACATAATGTTATACGTTACAGCGTTGTAGTATATAACGTCATACGCTATATCGTAATGCTACATAACGTCATACGTTATATCGTAATGTTACATAACGTTATACGTTATGTCGTAATGCTACATAACGTTATACGCTATATCGTACTGCTACATATCGTTATACGTTATATCGTAATGCTACATAACGTTATACGTTATATCGTAATGTTACATAACGTTACACGTTATATCGTAAAGCTACATAACGTTATACGTTATATCGTAATGCTACATAACGTAACACCTTATATCGTAATGCTACATAATGTTATACGTTATAACGTATTACCATGTAACGTTATACGTTATATCGTAATACTACATAACGTTATACGTTATATCGTAATGCTACATAACGTTATACGTTATATCGTAATGCTACATAACGTTATACGTTATATGGTACTGATATATAACGTTATACGTTATATCGTAATGCTACATAACGTTACACGATATATCGTAATGCTACATAACGTTATACGTTATGGCGTATTACCATATAAAGTTATACGTTATATCGTAATGCTACATAACGTTATACGTTATATCGTAATGCTACATAACGTTATACGTTATTTCGTTATGCTACATAACGGTACACGTTATGACGTAATACTACGTAACGCTTTACGTTATAACGTAATACTGCATAACGTTACAAGTTATAATGTAATACTACATAACGTCAATCGTTATATCGTAATGCTACATAACGTTATACGTTATATCGTAATGCTACATTACGTTATACGTTATATCGTAATGCAACATAACGTTATACGTTATATCGTAATGCTACATAACATTATACGTTATATCGTAATGCTACATAACGTTACACGTTATATTGTAATGCTACATAACGGTATACGTTATAACGTAATACCACATAATGTTATACGTTACAGCGTTGTAGTATATAACGTCATACGCTATATCGTAATGCTACATAACGTCATACGTTATATCGTAATGTTACATAACGTTATACGTTATATCGTAATGCTACATAACGTTATACGCTATATCGTACTGCTACATATCGTTATACGTTATATCGTAATGCTACATAACGTTATACGTTATATCGTAATGTTACATAACGTTACACGTTATATCGTAAAGCTACATAACGTTATACGTTATATCGTAATGCTACATAACGTAACACCTTATATCGTAATGCTACATAACGTTATACGTTATATGGTACTGATATATAACGTTATACGTTATATCGTAATGCTACATAACGTTACACGATATATCGTAATGCTACATAACGGTATACGTTATTTCGTAATGCTACATAACGGTATACGTTATGACGTAATATACGTAACGCTTTACGTTATAACGTAATACTACATAACGTTATAAGTTATAATGTAATACTACATAACGTCATTCGTTATAACGTAATTCTACATTACGTTATACGTTATATCGTAATGCTACATAACGTTATACGTTATTTCGTTATGCTACATAACGGTATACGTTATGACGTAATACTACGTAACGCTTTACGTTATAACGTAATACTGCATAACAATATAAGTTATAATGTAATACTACATAACGTCAATCGTTATATCGTAATACTACATAACGTTATACGTTATATCGTCATACTATATAACGTTATACGTTATATCGTAATGCTACATAACGTTATACGTTATAACGTATTACCATATAACGTTATACGTTATATAGTAATGTTACATAACGTTACGCGTAATATCGTAATGCTACATAACGTATTACATTATAACG
Source organism: Bombus lapidarius (assembly GCA_936014575.1). Classification (NCBI taxonomy): domain Eukaryota; kingdom Metazoa; phylum Arthropoda; class Insecta; order Hymenoptera; family Apidae; genus Bombus; species Bombus lapidarius. The sequence continues at coordinate 121,646 of CAKXZU010000156.1, forward strand.
TAATACTACATAACGTTATACGTTATATCGTAATGCTACATAACGTTATACGTTATATCGTAATGCTACATAACGTTATACGTTATGGCGTATTACCATATAAAGTTATACGTTATATCGTAATGCTACATAACGTTATACGTTATATCGTAATGCTACATAACGGTATACGTTATTTCGTTATGCTACATTACGGTATACGTTATGACGTAATACTACGTAACGCTTTACGTTATAACGTAATGCTGCATAACGTTATACGTTATAACGTATAACCATATAATGTTATACGTTATATCGTAATGCTACATAACGTTATATGTTATATCGTAATACTGCATAACGTTATACGTTATATCGTAATGCCACATAACGTTATACGTTATAACGTAATACTACATAACGTTATACGTTAAAACGTATAACCATATAACGTTATACGTTATATCGTAATGCTACATAACGTTATACGTTATATCGTAATACTGCATAACGTTATACGTTATATCGTAATGCTAGATAACGTTATACGTTATATCGTAATGCTACATAACGTTATACGTTATATCGTAATGCTACATAACGTTATACGTTATTTCGTTATGCTACATAACGGTATACGTTATGACGTAATACTACGTAACGCTTTACGTTATAACGTAATACTGCATAACGTTACAAGTTATAATGTAATACTACATAACGTCAATCGTTATATCGTAATGCTACATAACGTTATACGTTATATCGTAATGCTACATTACGTTATACGTTTTATCGTAATGCTACATAACGTTATATGTTATATCGTAATGCTACATAACGTTATACGTTTTATCGTAATGCTACATAACGTTATACGTTATAACGTAACACTACATAACGTTATACGTTATAACGTAATACTACATAACGTTATACGTTATAACGAAATACTATATAACGTTATACGTTATATCGTAATGCTACATAACGTTATATGTTATATCGTAATGCTACATAACGTTATACGTTTTATCGTAATGCTACATAACGTTATACGTTATAACGTAACACTACATAACGTTGTACGTTATATCGTTATGCTACATAACGTTACACGTTATAACGTATAACCATACAACGTCATACGTTATATCGTAATGCTACATAACGTATTACGTTATACGTTATATCGTAATGCTACATAACGTTATACGTTATAACGTAACACTACATAACGTTATTAGTTATATCGTAATGCTACATAACGTTGTACGTTATAACGTATTACCATATAACGTTATACGTTATATCGTAATGTTACATAACGTTACACGATATATCGTAATGCTACATAACGTATTAAGATATAGCGTAATACTACGTAACGTTATACGTTATATCGCTATGCTACATAACGTTATACGTTATATCGTAATGGTACATAACGTATTACGTTATAACGTAATACCATATAACGTTATACGTTATAACGTATTACCATATAACGTTATACGTTATATCGTAATGTTACATAACGTTACACGTTATATCGTAATGCTACATAACGTATTACGTTATAACGTAATACTACATGACGTTATACGTTATATCGTAATGCTACATAACGTTATACGTTATAACGTAATGCTACATAACGTTATACGTTATAACGTAACAATACATAACGTTATTCGTTATATCGTAATGCTACATAACGTTGTACGTTATAACGTATTACCATATAACGTTATACGTTATATCGTAATGTTACATAACGTTATACGTTATATCGTAATGCTGCATAACGTTATACGTTTTATCGTAATGCTACATAACGTATTACGTTATACGTTATATCGTAATGCTACATAACGTTATACGTTATATCGTAATGCTGCATAACGTTATACGTTATAACGTATAACCATATAATGTTATAAGTTATATCGTAATGCTACATAACGTTATATGTTATATCGTAATACTGCATAACGTTATACGTTATATCGTAATGCCACATAACGTTATACGTTATAACGTAATACTACATAACGTTATACGTTATATCGTAATGCTGCATAACGTTATACGTTATAACGTATAACCATATAATGTTATAAGTTATATCGTAATGCTACATAACGTTATACGTTATATCGTAATGCTACATAACGTTATACGTTATATCGTAATGCTACATAACGTTATACGTTATGGCGTATTACCATATAAAGTTATACGTTATATCGTAATACTACATAACGTTATACGTTATATCGTAATGCTACATAACGTTACACGTTATATCGTAATGCTACATAACGTATTACGCTATAACGTAATACTACGTAACGTTATACGTTATATCGTAATGCTACATAACGTTGTACGTTATAACGTATTACCATATAACGTTATACGTTATATCGTAATGTTACATAACGTTACGCGTTATATCGTAATGCTACATAACGTATTACATTATAACGTAATACTACATAACGTTATACGTTATATCGTAATGCTACATAACGTTATACGTTATATCGTAATGCTACATAACGTTATACGTTATGGCGTATTACCATATAAAGTTATACGTTATATCGTAATGCTACATAACGTTATACGTTATATCGTAATGCTACATAACGTTATACGTTATTTCGTTATGCTACATAACGGTATACGTTATGACGTAATACTACGTAACGCTTTACGTTATAACGTAATACTGCATAACGTTACAAGTTATAATGTAATACTACATAACGTCAATCGTTATATCGTAATGCTACATAACGTTATACGTTATATCGTAATGCTACATTACGTTATACGTTATATCGTAATGCAACATAACGTTATACGTTATATCGTAATGCTACATAACATTATACGTTATATCGTAATGCTACATAACGTTACACGTTATATTGTAATGCTACATAACGGTATACGTTATAACGTAATACCACATAATGTTATACGTTACAGCGTTGTAGTATATAACGTCATACGCTATATCGTAATGCTACATAACGTCATACGTTATATCGTAATGTTACATAACGTTATACGTTATATCGTAATGCTACATAACGTTATACGCTATATCGTACTGCTACATATCGTTATACGTTATATCGTAATGCTACATAACGTTATACGTTATATCGTAATGTTACATAACGTTACACGTTATATCGTAAAGCTACATAACGTTATACGTTATATCGTAATGCTACATAACGTAACACCTTATATCGTAATGCTACATAATGTTATACGTTATAACGTATTACCATGTAACGTTATACGTTATATCGTAATACTACATAACGTTATACGTTATATCGTAATGCTACATAACGTTATACGTTATATCGTAATGCTACATAACGTTATACGTTATATGGTACTGATATATAACGTTATACGTTATATCGTAATGCTACATAACGTTACACAATATATCGTAATGCTACATAACGTTATACGTTATGGCGTATTACCATATAAAGTTATACGTTATATCGTAATGCTACATAACGTTATACGTTATATCGTAATGCTACATAACGTTATACGTTATTTCGTTATGCTACATAACGGTACACGTTATGACGTAATACTACGTAACGCTTTACGTTATAACGTAATACTGCATAACGTTACAAGTTATAATGTAATACTACATAACGTCAATCGTTATATCGTAATGCTACATAACGTTATACGTTATATCGTAATGCTACATTACGTTATACGTTATATCGTAATGCAACATAACGTTATACGTTATATCGTAATGCTACATAACATTATACGTTATATCGTAATGCTACATAACGTTACACGTTATATTGTAATGCTACATAACGGTATACGTTATAACGTAATACCACATAATGTTATACGTTACAGCGTTGTAGTATATAACGTCATACGCTATATCGTAATGCTACATAACGTCATACGTTATATCGTAATGTTACATAACGTTATACGTTATATCGTAATGCTACATAACGTTATACGCTATATCGTACTGCTACATATCGTTATACGTTATATCGTAATGCTACATAACGTTATACGTTATATCGTAATGTTACATAACGTTACACGTTATATCGTAAAGCTACATAACGTTATACGTTATATCGTAATGCTACATAACGTAACACCTTATATCGTAATGCTACATAACGTTATACGTTATATGGTACTGATATATAACGTTATACGTTATATCGTAATGCTACATAACGTTACACGATATATCGTAATGCTACATAACGGTATACGTTATTTCGTAATGCTACATAACGGTATACGTTATGACGTAATATACGTAACGCTTTACGTTATAACGTAATACTACATAACGTTATAAGTTATAATGTAATACTACATAACGTCATTCGTTATAACGTAATTCTACATTACGTTATACGTTATATCGTAATGCTACATAACGTTATACGTTATTTCGTTATGCTACATAACGGTATACGTTATGACGTAATACTACGTAACGCTTTACGTTATAACGTAATACTGCATAACAATATAAGTTATAATGTAATACTACATAACGTCAATCGTTATATCGTAATGCTACATAACGTTATACGTTATATCGTAATGTTACATAACGTTACACGTTATATCGTAATGCTACATAACGTCATACGTTATAACGTAATACTACATAACGTTATACGTAATAACGTAACACTATATAACGTTATACGTTATATCGTTATGCTACATAACGTTGTACGTTATACGTTATAACGAAATATTATATAACGGTATACGTTATATCGTTATGCTACATAACGTTATACGTTATATGGTAATACTACATAACGTTATACGTTATATCGTCATACTATATAACGTTATACGTTATATCGTAATGCTACATAACGTTATACGTTATAACGTATTACCATATAACGTTATACGTTATATAGTAATGTTACATAACGTTACGCGTAATATCGTAATGCTACATAACGTATTACATTATAACGTAATACTACATAACGTTATACGTTATATCGTAATGCTACATAACGTTATACGTTATATCGTAATGCTACATAACGTTATACGTTATGGCGTATTACCATATAAAGTTATACGTTATATCGTAATGCTACATAACGTTATACGTTATATCGTAATGCTACATAACGGTATACGTTATTTCGTTATGCTACATTACGGTATACGTTATGACGTAATACTACGTAACGCTTTACGTTATAACGTAATGCTGCATAACGTTATACGTTATAACGTATAACCATATAATGTTATACGTTATATCGTAATGCTACATAACGTTATATGTTATATCGTAATACTGCATAACGTTATACGTTATATCGTAATGCCACATAACGTTATACGTTATAACGTAATACTACATAACGTTATACGTTAAAACGTATAACCATATAACGTTATACGTTATATCGTAATGCTACATAACGTTATACGTTAAAACGTATAACCATATAACGTTATACGTTATATCGTAATGCTACATAACGTTATACGTTATATCGTAATACTGCATAACGTTATACGTTATATCGTAATGCTACATAACGTTATACGCTATATCGTAAAGCTACATAACGTTATACGTTATATCGTAATGCTACAATACGTTACACCTTACATCGTAATGCTACATAATGTTATACGCTATAACGTATTACCATGTAACGTTATACGTTATATCGTAATACTACATAACGTTATACGTTATATCGTAATGCTACATAACGTTATACGTTATATCGTAATGCTACATAACGTTATACGTTATATGGTACTGATATATAACGTTATACGTTATATCGTAATGCTACATAACGTTACACGATATATCGTAATGCTACATAACGGTATACGTTATTTCGTAATGCTACATAACGGTATACGTTATGACGTAATATACGTAACGCTTTACGTTATAACGTAATACTACATAACGTTATAAGTTATAATGTAATACTACATAACGTCATTCGTTATAACGTAATTCTACATTACGTAATACGTTATATCGTAATGCTACATAACGTTATACGTTATTTCGTTATGCTACATAACGGTATACGTTATGACGTAATACTACGTAACGCTTTACGTTATAACGTAATACTGCATAACATTATAAGTTATAATGTAATACTACATAACGTCAATCGTTATATCGTAATGCTACATAACGTTATACGTTATATCGTAATGCTACATTACGTTATACGTTATATCGTAATGCAACATAACGTTATACGTTATATCGTAATGCTACATAACGTTATACGTTATATCGTAATGCTACATAACGGTATACGTTATTTCGTTATGCTACATAACGGTATACGTTATGACGTAATACTACGTAACGCTTTACGTTATAACGTAATACTGCATAACGTTATAAGTTATAATGTAATACTACATAACGTCAATCGTTATATCGTAATGCTACATAAAGTTATACGATATATCGTAATGCGACATTACGTTATACGTTATATCGTAATACTACGTAACGTTATACGTTATATCGTAATGCTACATAACGTTATACGTTATATCGTAATGCTACATAACGGTATACGTTATTTCGTTATGCTACATAACGGTATACGTTATGACGTACTACTACGTAACGCTTTACGTTATAACGTAATGCTGCATAACGTTATACGTTATAACGTATAACCATATAATGTTATACGATATATCGTAATGCTACATAACGTTATATGTTATATCGTAATACTGCATAACGTTATACGTTATATCGTAATGCCACATAACGTTATACGTTATAACGTAATACTACATAACGTTATACGTTAAAACGTATAACCATATAACGTTATACGTTATATCGTAATGCTACATAACGTCATACGTTATATCGTAATACTGCATAACGTTATACGTTATATCGTAATGCTAGATAACGTTATACGTTATATCGTAATGCTACATAACGTTATACGTTATATCGTAATGCTACATAACGGTACACGTTATTTCGTTATGCTACATAACGGTATACGTTATGACGTAATACTACGTAACGCTTTACGTTATAACGTAATACTGCATATCGTTATAAGTTATAATGTAATACTACATAACGTCAATCGTTATATCGTAATGCTACATAAAGTTATACGATATATCGTAATGCTACATTACGTTATACGTTATATCGTAATACAACATAACGTTATACGTTATATCGTAATGCTACATAACGTTATACGTTATATCGTAATCGTACATAACGTTACACGTTATATCGTAATGCTACATAACGGTATACGTTATAACGTAATACCACATAATGTTATACGTTACAGCGTTGTAGTATATAACGTCATACGCTATATCGTAATGCTACATAACGTCATACGTTATATCGAAATGTTACATAACGTTATACGTTATATCGTAATGCTACATAACGTTATACGCTATATCGTACTGCTACATATCGTTATACGTTATATCGTAATGCTACATAACGTTATACGTTATATCGTAATGTTACATAACGTTACACGTTATATCGTAAAGCTACATAACGTTATACGTTATATCGTAATGCTACATAACGTTACACCTTATATCGTAATGCTACATAATGTTATACGTTATAACGTATTACCATGTAACGTTATACGTTATATCGTAATACTACATAACGTTATACGTTATATCGTAATGCTACATAACGTTATACGTTATATCGTAATGCTACATAACGTTATACGTTATATGGTAATGATATATAACGTTATACGTTATATCTTAATGCTACATAACGTTATACGTTATAACGTATTACCATGTAACGTTATACGTTATATCGTAATACTACATAACGTTACACGTTATATCGTAAAGCTACATAACGTTATACGTTATATCGTAATGCTACATAACGTTACACCTTATATCGTAATGCTACATAATGTTATACGTTATAACGTATTACCATGTAACGTTATACGTTATATCGTAATACTACATAACGTTATACGTTATATCGTAATGCTACATAACGTTATACGTTATATCGTAATGCTACATAACGGTATACGTTATTTCGTAATGCTACATAACGGTATACGTTATGACGTAATATACGTAACGCTTTACGTTATAACGTAATACTACATAACGTTATAAGTTATAATGTAATACTACATAACGTCATTCGTTACAAAGTAGTGCTACATAACGTTATACGTTATATCGTTATGCTACATAACGTTATACGTCATATCGTAATGCTACATAACGTTATACGTCATATCGTAATGCTACGTAACGTTATACGTTATATCGTAACGCTACATAACGTTATACGTTATATCGTAACGCTACATAACGTTATACGTTATATCGTAATGCTATATAACGTTATACGTTATATCGTCATGCTACATAACGTTATACGTTATATCGTCATGCTACATAACGTTATACGTTATATCGTAATGCTACATAACGTTATACGTTATAACTTATTACCATATAACGTTATACGTTACATCGTAATGCTACATAACATTATACGCTATATCGTAATGCTACATAACGTTATACGTTATAACGTAATGCTACATAACGTTATACATTATATCGTAATGCTACATAACGGTATACGTTATTTCGTTATGCTACATAACGGTATACGTTATGACGTAATACTACGTAACGCTTTACGTTATAACGTAATACTGCATAACGTTATAAGTTATAATGTAATACTACATAACGTCAATCGTTATATCGTAATGCTACATAACGTTATACGTTATATCGTAATGCTACATAACGGTATACGTTATTTCGTTATGCTACATAACGGAATACGTTATGACGTAATACTACGTAACGCTTTACGTTATAACGTAATACTGCATAACGTTATAAGTTATAATGTAATACTACATAACGTCAATCGTTATATCGTAATGCTACATAACGTTATACGTTATATCGTAATGCTACATTACGTTATACGTTATATCGTAATGCAACATAACGTTATACGTTATATCCTAATGCTACATAACGTTATACGTTATATCGTAATGCTACATAACGTTACACGTTATATCGTAATGCTACATAACGGTATACGTTATAACGTAATACCACATAATGTTATACGTTACAGCGTTGTAGTATATGACGTCATACGGTATATCGTAATGCTACATAACGTCATACGTTATATCGTAATGTTACATAACGTTATACGTTATATCGTAATGCTACATAATGTTATACGCTATATCGTGCTGCTACATATCGTTATACGTTATATCGTAATGCTACATAACGTTATACGTTATATCGTAATGTTACATAACGTTACACGTTATATCGTAAAGCTACATAACGTTATACGTTATATCGTAATGCTACATAACGTTACACCTTATATCGTAATGCTACATAATGTTATACGTTATAACGTATTACCATGTAACGTTATACGTTATATCGTAATACTACATAACGTTATACGTTATATCGTAATGCTACATAACGTTATACGTTATATCGTAATGCTACATAACGTTATACGTTATATCGTAATGCTACATAACGTTATACGTTATGGCGTATTACCATATAAAGTTATACGTTATATCGTAATGCTACATAACGGTATACGTTATTTCGTTATGCTACATAACGTTATACGTTATATCGTAATGCTACATAACGATATACGCTATATCGTAATGCTACATAACGATATACGCTATATCGTAATGCTACATAACGTTATACGCTATAACGTAATTCTACATAACGTTATACGTTATATCGTAATGCTACATAACGTTATACGTCATATCGTAATGCTACATAACGTTACACGTTATAACGTAATGCTACATAACGTTACACGTTATATCGTAATGCTACATAACGTTACACGTTATATCGTAATGCTACATAACGTTATACATTATATCGTAATGCTACATAACGTTATACGTTATATCGTAATGCTACATAACGTTATACGTTATATCGTAATGCTACATAACGTTATACGTTATGGCGTATTACCATATAAAGTTATACGTTATATCGTAATGCTACATAACGTTATACGTTATATCGTAATGCTACATAACGTTATACGTTATATCGTAATGCTATATAACGTTATACGTCATATCTTAATGCTACATAACTTTATACGTCATAACGTATTACCATATAACGTTAGACGTCATAACGAATTACTATATAACGTTATACGTTATATCGTAATGCTACATAACGTTATACGTTATATCGTAATGCTACATATCGTTATACGTTATATCGTAATGCTACATAACGTTATACGTTATATCGTAATGCTACATAACGTTATACGTTATATCGTAATGCTACATAACGTTATACGTTATATCGTAATGCTACTTAACGTTATACGTTATATCGTAATGCTACATAACGTTATAAGTTATAATGTAATACTACATAAAGTCATTCGTTATGACGTAATTCTACATAACGTTATACGTTATATCGTAATGCTACATAACGTTACACGTTATATCGTAATGCTACATAACGGTATACGTTATAACGTAATACCACATAATGTTATACGTTACAGCGTTGTAGTATATGACGTCATACGCTATATCGTAATGCTACATAACGTTACACGTTATATCGTAAAACAACTCTATCAGATTGTTATATCGTAATGCTACATAACGTTACACCTTATATCGTAAAGCTACATAACGTTATACGTTATATCGTAATGCTACATAACGTTACACCTTATATCGTAATGCTACATAATGTTATACGTTATAACGTAATACTACATAACGTTATACGTAATAACGTAACACTATATAACGTTATACGTTATATCGTTATGCTACATAACGTTGTACGTTATACGTTATAACAAAATATTATATAACGGTATACGTATATCGTTTATGCTACATAACGTTATACGTTATATGGTAATGCTACATAACGTTATACGTTATAACGTAATACTATATAACGTTATACGTTTGTATCGTAATGCTACATAACGTTATACGTTATAACGTATTACCATATAACGTTATACGTTATATCGTAATGTTACATAACGTTACGCGTTATATCGTAATGCTACATAACGTATTACATTATAACGTAATACTGCATAACGTTATACGTTATATCGTAATGCTTCATAACGTTATACGTTATATCGTAATGCTACATAACGTTATACGTTATGGCGTATTACCATATAAAGTTATACGTTATATCGTAATGCTACATAACGTTATACGTTATATCGTAATGCTACATAACGGTATACGTTATTTCGTTATGCTACATAACGGTATACGTTATGACGTAATACTACGTAACGCTTTACGTTATAACATAATGCTGCATAACGTTATACGTTATAACGTATAACCATATAATGTTATACGTTATATCGTAATGCTACATAACGTTATATGTTATATCGTAATACTGCATAACGTTATACGTTATATCGTAATGCCACATAACGTTATACGTTATAACGTAATACTACATAACGTTATACGTTAAAACGTATAACCATATAACGTTATACGTTATATCGTAATGCTACATAACGTTATACGTTATATCGTAATACTGCATAACGTTATAAGTTATATCGCAATGCTAGATAACGTTATACGTTATATCGTAATGCTACATAACGTTATACGTTATATCGTAATGCTACATAACGGTATACGTTATTTCGTTATGCTACATAACGGTATACGTTATGACGTAATACTACGTAACGCTTTACGTTATAACGTAATACTGCATAACGTTATAAGTTATAATGTAATACTACATAACGTCAATCGTTATATCGTAATGCTACATAACGTTATACGATATATCGTAATGCTACATTACGTTATACGTTATATCGTAATACAACATAACGTTATACGTTATATCGTAATGCTACATAACGTTATACGTTATATCGTAATGCTACATAACGTTACACGTTATATCGTAATGCTACATAACGGTATACGTTATAACGTAATACCACATAATGTTATACGTTACAGCGCTGTAGTATATAACGTCATACGCTATATCGTAATGCTACATAACGTCATACGTTATATCGTAATGTTACATAACGTTATACGTTATATCGTAATGCTACATAACGTTATACGCTATATCGTACTGCTACATATCGTTATACGTTATATCGTAATGCTACATAACGTTATACGTTATATCGTAATGTTACATTACGTTACACGTTATATCGTAAAGCTACATAACGTTATACGTTATATCGTAATGCTACATAACGTTACACCTTATATCGTAATGCTACATAATGTTATACGTTATAACGTATTACCATGTATCGTTATACGTTATATCGTAATACTACATAACGTTATACGTTATATCGTAATGCTACATAACGTTATACGTTATATCGTAATGCTACATAACGTTATACGTTATATGGTAATGATATATAACGTTATACGTTATATCTTAATGCTACATAACGTTACACGATATATCGTAATGCTACATAACGGTATACGTTATTTCGTAATGCTACATAACGGTATACGTTATGACGTAATATACGTAACGCTTTACGTTATAACGTAATACTACATAACGTTATAAGTTATAATGTAATACTACATAACGTCATTCGTTATAACGTAATTCTACATTACGTTATACGTTATATTGTAATGCTACATAACATTATACGTTATAACGTAATACTACATAATGTTATACGTTATAGCGTTATAGTATATAACGTCATACGTTATATCGTAATGCTACATAACGTCATACGTTATATCGTAATGCTACATTACGTCATATCGTTACAACGTAGTGCTACATAACGTTATACGTTATATCGTTATGCTACATAACGTTATACGTCATATCGTAATGCTACATAACGTTATACGTCATATCGTAATGCTACGTAACGTTATACGTTATATCGTAACGCTACATAACGTTATACGTTATATCGTAACGCTACATAACGTTATACGTTATATCGTCATGCTACATAACGTTATACGTTATATCGTCATGCTACATAACGTTATACGTTATATCGTAATGCTACATTACGTTATACGTTATAACATATTACCATATAACGTTATACGTTACATCGTAATGCTACATAACATTATACGCTATATCGTAATGCTACATAACGTTATACGTTATAACGTAATGCTACATAACGTTATACATTATATCGTAATGCTACATAACGGTATACGTTATTTCGTTATGCTACATAACGGTATACGTTATGACGTAATACTACGTAACGCTTTACGTTATAACGTAATACTGCATAACGTTATAAGTTATAATGTAATACTACATAACGTCAATCGTTATATCGTAATGCTACATAACGTTATACGTTATAACTTATTACCATATAACGTTATACGTTACATCGTAATGCTACATAACATTATACGCTATATCGTAATGCTACATAACGTTATACGTTATAACGTAATGCTACATAACGTTATACGTTATATCGTAATGCTACATAACGTTATACGTCATATCGTAATGCTACATAACGTTATACGTTATATCGTAATGCTACATAACTATATACGCTATATCGTAATGCTACATAACGATATACGCTATATCGTAATGCTACATAACGTTATACGCTATAACGTAATTCTACATAACGTTATACGTTATATCGTATTGCTACATAACGTTATACGTCATACCGTAATGCTACATAACGTTACACGTTATAACGTAATGCTACATAACGTTACACGTTATATCGTAATGCTACATAACGTTACACGTTATATCGTAATGCTACATAACGTTATACATTATATCGTAATGCTACATAACGTTATACGTTATATCGCAATGCTACATAACGTTATACGTTATATCGTAATGCTACATAACGTTATACGTTATGGCGTATTACCATATAAAGTTATACGTTATATCGTAATGCTACATAACGTTATACGTTATATCGTAATGCTACATAACGGTATACGTTATTTCGTTATGCTACATAACGGTATACGTTATGACGTAATACTACGTAACGCATTACGTTATAACGTAATACTGCATAACGTTATAAGTTATAATGTAATACTACATAACGTCATTCGTTATATCGTAATGCTACATAACGTTATACGTTATATCGTAATGCTACATAACGTTATACGTCATATCGTAATGCTACATAACGTTATACGTCATATCTTAATGCTACATAACTTTATACGTCATAACGTATTACCATATAACGTTATACGTCATAACGAATTACTATATAACGTTATACGTTATATCGTAATGCTACATATCGTTATACGTTATATCGTAATGCTACATAACGTTATACGTTATATCGTAATGCTACATAACGTTATAAGTTATAATGTAATACTACATAACGTCATTCGTTATATCGTAATGCTACATAACGTTATACGTTATATCGTAATGCTACATAACGTTATACGTTATAACTTATTACCTTATAACGTTATACGTTACATCGTAATGCTACATAACATTATACGCTATATCGTAATGCTACATAACGTTATACGTTATAACGTAATGCTACATAACGTTATACGTTATATCGTAATGCTACATAACGTTATACGTCATATCGTAATGCTACATAACGTTATACGTTGTATCGTAATGCTACATAACGATATACGCTATATCGTAATGCTACATAACGATATACGCTATATCGTAATGCCACATAACGTTATACGTTATAACGTAATACTACATAACGTTATACGTTAAAACGTATAACCATATAACGTTATACGTTATATCGTAATGCTACATAACGTTATACGTTACATCGTAATACTGCATAACGTTATACGTTATATCGTAATGCTAGATAACGTTATACGTTATATCGTAATGCTACATAACGTTATACGTTATATCGTAATGCTACATAACGGTATACGTTATTTCGTTATGCTACATAACGTTATACATTATATCGTAATGCTACATAACGGTATACGTTATTTCGTTATGCTACATCACGGTATACGTTATGACGTAATACTACGTAACGCTTTACGTTATAACGTAATACTGCATAACGTTATAAGTTATAATGTAATACTACATAACGTCAATCGTTATATCGTAATGCTACATAACGTTATACGTTATATCGTAATGCTACATAACGTTATACGTTATAACTTATTACCATATAACGTTATACGTTAAATCGTAATGCTACATAACATTATACGCTATATCGTAATGCTACATAACGTTATACGTTATAACGTAATGCTACATAACGTTATACGTTATATCGTAATGCTACATAACGTTATACGTCATATCGTAATGCTACATAACGTTATACGTTATATCGTAATGCTACATAACGATATACGCTATATCGTAATGCTACATAACGATATACGCTATATCGTAATGCTACATAACGTTATACGCTATAACGTAATTCTACATAACGTTATACGTTATATCGTAATGCTACATAACGTTATACGTCATATCGTAATGCTACATAACGTTACACGTTATAACGTAATGCTACATAACGTTACACGTTATATCGTAATACTACATAACGTTACACGTTATATCGTAATGCTACATAACGTTATACATTATATCGTAATGCTACATAACGTTATACGTTATATCGTAATGCTACATAACGTTATACGTTATATCGTAATGCTACATAACGTTATACGTTATGGCGTATTACCATATAAAGTTATACGTTATATCGTAATGCTACATAACGTTATACGTTATATCGTAATGCTACATAACGGTATACGTTATTTCGTTATGCTACATAACGGTATACGTTATGACGTAATACTACGTAACGCTTTACGTTATAACGTAATACTGCATAACGTTATAAGTTATAATGTAATACTACATAACGTCATTCGTTATATCGTAATGCTACATAACGTTATACGTTATATCGTAATGCTATATAACGTTATACGTCATATCTTAATGCTACATAACTTTATACGTCATAACGTATTACTATATAACGTTATACGTCATAACGAATTACTATATAACGTTATACGTTATATCGTAATGCTACATAACGTTATACGTTATATCGTAATGCTACATATCGTTATACGTTATATCGTAATGCTACATAACGTTATACGTTATATCGTAATGCTACATAACGTTATAAGTTATAATGTAATACTACATAACGTCAATCGTTATATCGTAATGCTACATAACGTTATACGTTATATCGTAATGCTACATAACGTTATACGTTATAACTTATTACCATATAACGTTATACGTTACATCGTAATGCTACATAACATTATACGCTATATCGTAATGCTACATAACGTTATACGTTATAACGTAATGCTACATAACGTTATACGTTATATCGTAATGCTACATAACGTTATACGTCATATCGTAATGCTACATAACGTTATACGTTATATCGTAATGCTACATAACGATATACGCTATATCGTAATGCTACATAACGATATACGCTATATCGTAATGCCACATAACGTTATACGTTATAACGTAATACTACATAACGTTATACGTTAAAACGTATAACCATATAACGTTATACGTTATATCGTAATGCTACATAACGTTATACGTTATATCGTAATACTGCATTACGTTATACGTTATATCGTAATGCTAGATAACGTTATACGTTATATCGTAATGCTACATAACGTTATACGTTATATCGTAATGCTACATAACGGTATACGTTATTTCGTTATGCTACATAACGGTATACGTTATGACGTAATACTACGTAACGCTTTACGTTATAACGTAATACTGCATAACGTTATAAGTTATAATGTAATACTACATAACGTCAATCGTTATATCGTAATGCTACATAACGTTATACGATATATCGTAATGCTACATTACGTTATACGTTATATCATAATACAACATAACGTTATACGTTATATCGTAATGCTACATAACGTTATACGTTATATCGTAATGCTACATAACGTTACACGTTATATCGTAATGCTACATAACGGTATACGTTATAACGTAATACCACATAATGTTATACGTTACAGCGTTGTAGTATATAACGTCATACGCTATATCGTAATGCTACATAATGTCATACGTTATATCGTAATGTTACATAACGTTATACGTTATAACGTATTACCATATAACGTTATACGTCATAACGAATTACTATATAACGTTATACGTTATATCGTAATGCTACATAACGTTATACGTTATATCGTAATGCTACATATCGTTTATGCGTTATAGCGTAATGCTACATAACGTTATACGTTATATCGTAATGCTACATAACGTTATAAGTTACAATGTAATACTACATAACGTCAATCGTTATATCGTAATGCTACATAACGTTACACGTTATATCGTAATGCTACATAACGGTATACGTTATAACGTAATACCACATAATGTTATACGTTACAGCGTTGTAGTATATAACGTCATACGCTATATCGTAATGCCGCATAACGTTATACGTTATAACGTAATACTCACAACTCTATCAGATTAAACGTATAACCATATAACGTTATACGTTATATCGTAATGCTACATAACGTTATACGTTATATCGTAATACTGCATAACGTTATACGTTTATATCGTAATGCTAGTTAACGTTACAACGTTATATCGTAATGCTACATAACGTTATACGTTATATCGTAATGCTACATAACGGTATACGTTATTTCGTTATGCTACATAACGTTATACATTATATCGTAATGCTACATAACGGAATACGTTATTTCGTTATTCTACATAACGTTATACGCTATAACGTAATGCTACATAACGTTATACGTTATATCGTAATGCTACATAACGTTATACGTCATATCGTAATGCTACATAACGTTACACGTTATATACGTAAAGCTACATAACGTTACACGTTATATCGTAATGCTACATAACGTTATACGTTATATCGTAATGCTACATAACGTTATACGTTATGGCGTATTACCATATAAAGTTATACGTTATATTCGTAATGCTACATAACGTTATACGTTATATCGTAATGCTACATAACGGTATACGTTATTTCGTTATGCTACATAACGGTATACGTTATGACGTAATACTACGTAACGCTTTACGTTATAACGTAATACTGCATAACGTTATAAGTTATAATGTAATACTACATAACGTCATTCGTTATATCGTAATGCTACATAACGTTATACGTTATATCGTAATGCTATATAACGTTATACGTCATATCTTAATGCTACATAACTTATACGTCACAACGTATTACCATATAACGTTATACGTCATAACGAATTACTATATAACGTTATACGTTATATCGTAATGCTACATAACGTTATACGTTATATCGTAATGCTACATAACGATATACGCTATATCGTAATGCTACATAACGATATACGCTATATCGTAATGCTACATAACGTTATACGCTATAACGTAATGCTACATAACGTTATACGTTATATCGTAATGCTACATAACGTTATACGTCATATCGTAATGCTACATAACGTTACACGTTATAACGTAATGCTACATAACGTTACACGTTATATCGTAATGCTACATAACGTTACACGTTATATCGTAATGCTACATAACGTTATACATTATATCGTAATGCTACGTAACGTTATACGTTATATCGTAATGCTACATAACGTTATACGTTATATCGTAATGCTACATAACGTTATACGTTATGGCGTATTACCATATAAAGTTATACGTTATATCGTAATGCTACATAACGTTATACTTTATATCGTAATGCTACATAACGGTATACGTTATTTCGTTATGCTACATAACGGTATACGTTATGACGTAATACTACGTAACGCTTTACGTTATAAACGTAATACTGCATAACGTTATAAGTTATATGTAATACTACATAACGTCATTCGTTATATCGTAATGCTACATAACGTTATACGTTATATCGTAATGCTATATAACGTTATACGTCATATCTTAATGCTACATAACTTTATACGTCACAACGTATTACCATATAACGTTATACGTCATAACGAATTACTATATAACGTTATACGTTATATCGTAATGCTACATAACGTTATACGTTATATCGTAATGCTACATAACGTTATAAGTTATAATGTAATACTACATAACGTCAATCGTTATATCGTAATGCTACATAACGTTATACGTTATATCGTAATGCTACATAACGTTATACGTTATAACTTATTACCATATAACGTTATACGTTACATCGTAATGCTACATAACATTATACGCTATATACGTAATGCTACATAACGTTATACGTTATAACGTAATGCTACATAACGTTATACGTTATATCGTAATGCTACATAACGTTATACGTCATATCGTAATGCTACATAACGTTTATACGTTATAACTTATTACCATATAACGTTATACGTTACATCGTAATGCTACATAACATTATACGCTATATCGTAATGCTACATAACGTTATACGTTATAACGTAATGCTACATAACGTTTATACGTTATATCGTAATGCTACATAACGTTATACGTCATATCGTAATGCTACATAAAGCTATACGTTATATCGTAATGCTACATAACGATATACGCTATATCGTAATACTGCATAACGTTATACGTTATATCGTAATGCTAGATAACGTTATACGTTATATCGTAATGCTACATAACGTTATACGTTATATCGTAATGCTACATAACGGTATACGTTATTTCGTTATGCTACATAACGGTATACGTTATGACGTAATACTACGTAACGCTTTACGTTATAACGTAATACTGCATAACGTTATAAGTTATAATGTAATACTACATAACGTCAATCGTTATATCGTAATGCTACATAACGTTATACGATATATCGTAATGCTACATTACGTTATACGTTATATCGTAATACAACATAACGTTATACGTTATATCGTAATGCTACATAACGTTATACGTTATATCGTAATGCTACATAACGTTACACGTTATATCGTAATGCTACATAACGGTATACGTTATAACGTAATACCACATAATGTTATACGTTACAGCGTTGTAGTATATAACGTCATACGCTATATCGTAATGCTACATAACGTCATACGTTATATCGTAATGTTACATAACGTTATACGTTATATCGTAATGCTACATAACGTTATACGCTATATCGTACTGCTACATATCGTTATACGTTATATCGTAATGCTACATAACGTTATACGTTATATCGTAATGTTACATAACGTTACACGTTATATCGTAAAGCTACATAACGTTATACGTTATATCGTAATGCTACATAACGTTACACCTTATATCGTAATGCTACATAATGTTATACGTTATAACGTATTACCATGTAACGTTATACGTTATATCGTAATACTACATAACGTTATACGTTATATCGTAATGCTACATAACGTTACACGATATATCGTAATGCTACATAACGGTATACGTTATTTCGTAATGCTACATAACGGTATACGTTATGACGTAATATACGTAACGCTTTACGTTATAACGTAATACTACATAACGTTATAAGTTATAATGTAATACTACATAACGTCATTCGTTATAACGTAATTCTACATTCCGTTATACGTTATATTGTAATGCTACATAACGTTATACGTTATAACGTAATACTACATAATGTTATACGTTATAGCGTTATAGTATATAACGTCATACGTTATATCGTAATGCTACATAACGTCATACGTTATATCGTAATGCTACATTACGTCATATCGTTACAACGTAGTGCTACATAACGTTATACGTTATATCGTTATGCTACATAACGTTATACGTCATATCGTAATGCTACATAACGTTATACGTCATATCGTAATGCTACGTAACGTTATACGTTATATCGTAACGCTACATAACGTTATACGTTATATCGTAATGCTATATAACGTTATACGTTATATCGTCATGCTACATAACGTTATACGTTATATCGTCATGCTACATAACGTTACACGTTATATCGTAATGCTACATAACGTTATACGTTATAACTTATTACCATATAACGTTATACGTTACATCGTAATGCTACATAACATTATACGCTATATCGTAATGCTACATAACGTTATACGTTATAACGTAATGCTACATAACGTTATACATTATATCGTAATGCTACATAACGGTATACGTTATTTCGTTATGCTACATAACGGTATACGTTATGACGTAATACTACGTAACGCTTTACGTTATAACGTAATACTGCATAACGTTATAAGTTATAATGTAATACTACATAACGTCAATCGTTATATCGTAATGCTACATAACGTTATACGTTATATCGTAATGCTACATAACGTTATACGTTATAACTTATTACCATATAACGTTATACGTTACATCGTAATGCTACATAACATTATACGCTATATCGTAATGCTACATAACGTTATACGTTATAACGTAATGCTACATAACGATATACGTTATATCGTAATGCTACATAACGTTATACGTCATATCGTAATGCTACATAACGTTATACGTTATATCGTAATGCTACATAACGATATACGCTATATCGTAATGCTACATAACGATATACGCTATATCGTAATGCTACATAACGTTATACGCTATAACGTAATTCTACATAACGTTATACGTTATATCGTAATGCTACATAACGTTATACGTCATATCGTAATGCTACATAACGTTACACGTTATAACGTAATGCTACATAACGTTACACGTTATATCGTAATGCTACATAACGTTACACGTTATATCGTAATGCTACATAACGTTATACATTATATCGTAATGCTACATAACGTTATACGTTATATCGTAATGCTACATAACGTTATACGTTATATCGTAATGCTACATAACGTTATACGTTATGGCGTATTACCATATAAAGTTATACGTTATATCGTAATGCTACATAACGTTGTACGTTATATCGTAATGCTACATAACGGTATACGTTATTTCGTTATGCTACATAACTGTATACGTTATGACGTAATACTACGTAACGCTTTACGTTATAACGTAATACTGCATAACGTTATAAGTTATAATGTAATATTACATAACGTCATTCGTTATATCGTAATGCTACATAACGTTATACGTTATATCGTAATGCTATATAACGTTATACGTCATATCTTAATGCTACATAACTTTATACGTCATAACGTATTACCATATAACGTTATACGTCATAACGAATTACTATATAACGTTATACGTTATATCGTAATGCTACATAACGTTATACGTTATATCGCAATGCTACATATCGTTATACGTTATATCGTAATGCTACATAACGTTATACGTTATATCGTAATGCTACATAACGTTATACGTTATATCGTAATGCTACATAACGTTATACGTTATATCGTAATGCTACATAACGTTATACGTTATATCGTAATGCTGCATAACGTTATAAGTTATAATGTAATACTACATAAAGTCATTCGTTATGACGTAATTCTACATAACGTTATACGTTATATCGTAATGCTACATAACGTTATACGTTATATCGTAATGCTACGTAACGGTATACGTTATTTCGTTATGCTACATAACGGTATACGTTATGACGTAATACTACGTAACGCTTTACGTTATAACGTAATACTGCATAACGTTATAAGTTATAATGTAATACTACATAACGTCAATCGTTATATCGTAATGCTACATAACGTTATACGTTATATCGTAATGCTACATTACGTTATACGTTATATCGTAATGCAACATAACGTTATACGTTATATCCTAATGCTACATAACGTTATACGTTATATCGTAATGCTACATAACGTTACACGTTATATCGTAATGCTACATAACGGTATACGTTATAACGTAATACCACATAATGTTATACGTTACAGCGTTGTAGTATATGACGTCATACGGTATATCGTAATGCTACATAACGTCATACGTTATATCGTATTGTTACATAACGTTATACGTTATATCGTAATGCTACATAATGTTATACGCTATATCGTACTGCTACATATCGTTATACGTTATATCGTAATGCTACATAACGTTATACGCTATATCGTAATGTTACATAACGTTACACGTTATATCGTAAAGCTACATAACGTTATACGTTATATCGTAATGCTACATAACGTTACACCTTATATCGTAATGCTACATAATGTTATACGTTATAACGTATTACCATGTAACGTTATACGTTATATCGTAATACTACATAACGTTATACGTTATATCGTAATGCTACATAACGTTATACGTTATATCGTAATGCTACATAACGTTATACGTTATATCGTAATGCTACATAACGTTATACGTTATGGCGTATTACCATATAAAGTTATACGTTATATCGTAATGCTACATAACGTTATACGTTATATCGTAATGCTACATAACGGTATACGTTATTTCGTTATGCTACATAACGGTATACGTTATGACGTAATACTACGTTACGCTTTACGTTATAACGTAATACTGCATAACGTTATAAGTTATAATGTAATACTACATTACGTTATACGTTATATTGTAATGCTACATAACGGTATACGTTATTTCGTTATGCTACATAACGGTATACGTTATGACGTAATACTACGTTACGCTTTACGTTATAACGTAATACTGCATAACGTTATAAGTTATAATGTAATACTACATTACGTTATACGTTATATTGTAATGCTACATAACGTTATACGTTATAACGTAATGCTACATAACGTTATACGTTATATCGTAATGCTACATAACGTTATACGGCATATCGTAATGCTACATAACGTTATACGTTATATCGTAATGCTACATAACGTTATACGGCATATCGTAATGCTACATAACGTTATACGTTATATCGTAATGCTACATAACGGTATACGCTATATCGTAATGCTACATAACGATATACGCTATATCGTAATGCTACATAACGTTATACGCTATAACGTAATTCTACATAACGTTATACGTTATATCGTAATGCTACATAACGTTATACGTCATATCGTAATGCTACATAACGTTATACGTTATATCGTAATGCTACATAACGTTATACGGCATATCGTAATGCTACATAACGTTATACGTTATATCGTAATGCTACATAACGTTATACGTTATATCGTAATGCTACATAACGTTATACGTTATATCGTAATGCTGCATAACGTTATAAGTTATAATGTAATACTACATAAAGTCATTCGTTATGACGTAATTCTACATAACGTTATACGTTATATCGTAATGCTACATAACGTTATACGTTATATCGTAATGCTACGTAACGGTATACGTTATTTCGTTATGCTACATAACGGTATACGTTATGACGTAATACTACGTAACGCTTTACGTTATAACGTAATACTGCATAACGTTATAAGTTATAATGTAATACTACATAACGTCAATCGTTATATCGTAATGCTACATAACGTTATACGTTATATCGTAATGCTACATTACGTTATACGTTATATCGTAATGCAACATAACGTTATACGTTATATCCTAATGCTACATAACGTTATACGTTATATCGTAATGCTACATAACGTTACACGTTATATCGTAATGCTACATAACGGTATACGTTATAACGTAATACCACATAATGTTATACGTTACAGCGTTGTAGTATATGACGTCATACGGTATATCGTAATGCTACATAACGTCATACGTTATATCGTATTGTTACATAACGTTATACGTTATATCGTAATGCTACATAATGTTATACGCTATATCGTACTGCTACATATCGTTATACGTTATATCGTAATGCTACATAACGTTATACGCTATATCGTAATGTTACATAACGTTACACGTTATATCGTAAAGCTACATAACGTTATACGTTATATCGTAATGCTACATAACGTTACACCTTATATCGTAATGCTACATAATGTTATACGTTATAACGTATTACCATGTAACGTTATACGTTATATCGTAATACTACATAACGTTATACGTTATATCGTAATGCTACATAACGTTATACGTTATATCGTAATGCTACATAACGTTATACGTTATATCGTAATGCTACATAACGTTATACGTTATGGCGTATTACCATATAAAGTTATACGTTATATCGTAATGCTACATAACGTTATACGTTATATCGTAATGCTACATAACGGTATACGTTATTTCGTTATGCTACATAACGGTATACGTTATGACGTAATACTACGTTACGCTTTACGTTATAACGTAATACTGCATAACGTTATAAGTTATAATGTAATACTACATTACGTTATACGTTATATTGTAATGCTACATAACGTTATACGTTATAACGTAATGCTACATAACGTTATACGTTATATCGTAATGCTACATAACGTTATACGGCATATCGTAATGCTACATAACGTTATACGTTATATCGTAATGCTACATAACGTTATACGGCATATCGTAATGCTACATAACGTTATACGTTATATCGTAATGCTACATAACGGTATACGCTATATCGTAATGCTACATAACGATATACGCTATATCGTAATGCTACATAACGTTATACGCTATAACGTAATTCTACATAACGTTATACGTTATATCGTAATGCTACATAACGTTATACGTCATATCGTAATGCTACATAACGTTATAAGTTATATCGTAATGCTACATTACGTTATACGTTATATCGTAATGCAACATAACGTTATACGTTATATCGTAATGCTACATAACGTTATACGTTATATCGTAATGCTTCATAACGTTATACGTTATATCGTAATGCTACATTACGTTATACGTTATATCGTAATGCAACATAACGTTATACGTTATATCGTAATGCTACATAACGTTATACGTTATATCGTAATGCTACATAACGTTACACGTTATATCGTAATGCTACATAACGGTATACGTTATAACGTAATACCACATAATGTTATACGTTACATCGTTGTAGTATATGACGTCATACGCTATATCGTAATGCTACATAACGCCATACGTTATATCGTAATGCTACATAACGTTATACGTTATATCGTAATGTTACGTAACGTTACACGTTATATCGTAAAGCTACATAACGTTATACGTTATATCGTAATGCTACATAACGTTACACCTTATATCGTAATGCTACATAATGTTATACGTTATAACGTATTACCATGTAACGTTATACGTTATATCGTAATACTACATAACGTTATACGTTATATCGTAATGCTACATCACGTTATACGTTATATCGTAATGCTACATAACGTTATACGTTATATCGTAATGCTACATAACGTTATACGTTATGGCGTATTACCATATAAAGTTATACGTTATATCGTAATGCTACATAACGTTATACGTTATATCGTAATGCTACATAACGGTATACGTTATTTCGTTATGCTACATAACGGTATACGTTATGACGTAATACTACGTTACGCTTTACGTTATAACGTAATACTGCATAACGTTATAAGTTATAATGTAATACTACATTACGTTATACTTTATATTGTAATGCTACATAACGTTATACGTTATAACGTAATGCTACATAACGTTATACGTTATATCGTAATGCTACATAACGTTATACGGCATATCGTAATGCTACATAACGTTATACGTTATATCGTAATGCTACATAACGATATACGCTATATCGTAATGCTACATAACGATATACGCTATATCGTAATGCTACATAACGTTATACGCTATAACGTAATTCTACATAACGTTATACGTTATATCGTAATGCTACATAACGTTATACGTCATATCGTAATGCTACATAACGTTATACGTTATATCGTAATGCTACATAACGGTATACGTTATTCCGTTATGCTACATAACGGTATACGTTATGACGTAATACTACGTAACGCTTTACGTTATAACGTAATACTGCATAACGTTATAAGTTATAATGTAATACTCCATAACGTCATTCGTTATATCGTAATGCTACATAACGTTATACGTTATATCGTAATGCTACATAACGGTATACGTTATTTCGTTATGCTACATAACGGTATACGTTATGACGTAATACTACGTAACGCTTTACGTTATAACGTAATACTGCATAACTTTATAAGTTATATCGTAATGCTACATAACGTTATACGTTATATCGTAATGCTACATAACGTTATAAGTTATAATGTAATACTACATAAAGTCATTCGTTATGACGTAATTCTACATAACGTTATACGTTATATCGTAATGCTACATAACGTTACACGTTATATCGTAATGCTACATAACGGTATACGTTATTTCGTTATGCTACATAACGGTATACGTTATGACGTAATACTACGTAACGCTTTACGTTATAACGTAATACTGCATAACTTTATAAGTTATAATGTAATACTACATAACGTCAATCGTTATATCGTAATGCTACATAACGTTATACGTTATATCGTAAAGCTACATTACGTTATACGTTATATCGTAATGCAACATAACGTTATACGTTATATCGTAATGCTACATAACGTTATACGTTATATCGTAATGCTACATAACGTTATACGTTATATCGTAATGCTACATATCGTTATACGTTATATCGTAATGCTACATAACGTTATACGTTATATCGTAATGCTACATAACGTTATACGTTATATCGTAATGCTACATAACGTTATACGTTATATCGTAATGCTACATAACGTTATACGTTATATCGTAATGCTACATAACGTTATAAGTTATAATGTAATACTACATAAAGTCATTCGTTATGACGTAATTCTACATAACGTTATACGTTATATCGTAATGCTACATAACGTTATACGTTATATCGCAATGCTACATAACGGTATACGTTATTTCGTTATGCTACATAACGGTATACGTTATGACGTAATACTACGTAACGCTTTACGTTATAACGTAATACTGCATAACTTTATAAGTTATAATGTAATACTACATAACGTCAATCGTTATATCGTAATGCTACATAACGTTATACGTTATATCGTAAAGCTACATTACGTTATACGTTATATCGTAATGCAACATAACGTTATACGTTATATCGTAATGCTACATAACGTTATACGTTATATCGTAATGCTACATAACGTCACACGTTAAATCGTAATGCTACATAACGGTATACGTTATAACGTAATACCACATAATGTTATACGTTACAGCGTTGTAGTATATGACGTCATACGCTATATCGTAATGCTACATAACGTCATACGTTATATCGTAATGCTACATAACGTTACACCTTATATCGTAATGCTACATAATGTTATACGTTATAACGTATTACCATGTAACGTTATACGTTATATCGTAATACTACATAACGTTATACGTTATATCGTAATGCTACATAACGTTATACGTTATATCGTAATGCTACATTACGTTATACGTTATATCGTAATGCAACATAACGTTATACGTTATATCGTAATGCTACATAACGTTATACGTTATATCGTAATGCTACATAACGTTATACGTTATATGGTAATGATATATAACGTTATACGTTATATCGTAATGCTACATAACGTTACACGATATATCGTAATGCTACATAACGGTATACGCTATTTCGTAATGCTACATAACGGTATACGTTATAGCGTTATAGTATATAACGTCATACGTTATATCGTAATGCAACATAACGTTATACGTTATATCGTAATGCTACATAACGTTATACGTTATATCGTAATGCTACATAACGTTACACGTTATATCGTAATGCTACATAACGGTATACGTTATAACGTAATACCACATAATGTCATACGTTACAGCGTTGTAGTATATAACGTCATACGCTATATCGTAATGCCACATAACGTCATACGTTATATCGTAATGTTACATAACGTTATACGTTATATCGTAATGCTACATAACGTTATACGCTATATCGTACTGCTACATAACGTTATACGTTATATCGTAATGCTACATAACGTTATACGTTATATCGTAATGCTACATAACGTTACACGTTATATCGTAATGCTACATAACGGTATACGTTATAACGTAATACCACATAATGTCATACGTTACAGCGTTGTAGTATATAACGTCATACGCTATATCGTAATGCCACATAACGTTATACGTTATAACGTAATGCTACATAACGTTATACGTTATATCGTAATGCTACATAACGTTATACGGCATATCGTAATGCTACATAACGTTATACGTTATATCGTAATGCTACATAACGATATACGCTATATCGTAATGCTACATAACGATATACGCTATATCGTAATGCTACATAACGTTATACGCTATAACGTAATTCTACATAACGTTATACGTTATATCGTCATTCTACATAACGTTATACGTTATATCGTCATTCTACATAACGTTATACGTTATATGGTAATGATATATAACGTTATACGTTATATCGTAATGCTACATAACGTTACACGATATATCGTAATGCTACATAACGGTATACGTTATTTCGTAATGCTACATAACGGTATACGTTATGACGTAATATACGTAACGCTTTACGTTATAACGTAATACTACATAACGTTATAAGTTATAATGTAATACTACATAACGTAATTCGTTATAACGTAATTCTACATTACGTTATACGTTATATTGTAATGCTACATAACGTTATACGTTATAACGTAATACTACATAATGTTATACGTTATAGCGTTATAGTATATAACGTCATACGTTATATCGTAATGCTACATAACGTCATACGTTATATCGTAATGCTATATTACGTCATACGTTACAACGTAGTGCTACATAACGTTATACGTTATATCGTTATGCTACATAACGTTATACGTCATATCGTAATGCTACGTAACGTTATACGTTATATCGTAACGCTACATAACGTTATACGTTATATCGTAACGCTACATAACGTTATACGTTATATCGTAATGCTATATAACGTTATACGTTATATCGTCATGCTACATAACATTATACGCTATATCGTAATGCTACATAACGTTATACGTTATAACGTAATGCTACATAACGTTATACGTTATATCGTAATGCTACATAACGTTATACGTCATATCGTAATGCTACATAACGTTTTACGTTATATCGTAATGCTACATAACGATATACGCTATATCGTAATGCTACATAACGTTATACGCTATAACGTAATTCTACATAACGTTATACGTTATATCGTAATGCTACATAACGTTATACGTCATATCGTAATGCTACATAACGTTACACGTTATAACGTAATGCTACATAACGTTACACGTTATATCGTAATGCTACATAACGTTACACGTTATATCGTAATGCTACATAACGTTATACGTTATATCGTAATGCTACATAACGTTATACGTTATATCGTAATGCTACATAACGTTATACGTTATATCGTAATGCTACATAACGTTATACGTTATGGCGTATTACCATATAAAGTTATACGTTATATCGTAATGCTACATAACGTTATACGTTATATCGTAATGCTACATAACGGTATACGTTATTTCGTTATGCTACATAACGGTATACGTTATGACGTAATACTACGTTACGCTTTACGTTATAACGTAATACTGCATAACGTTATAAGTTATAATGTAATACTACATAACGTCATTCGTTATATCGTAATGCTACATAACGTTATACGTTATATCGTAATGCTATATAACGTTATACGTCATATCTTAATGCTACATAACTTTATACGTCATAACGTATTACCATATAACGTTATACGTCATAACGAATTACTATATAACGTTATACGTTATATCGTAATGCTACATAGCGTTGTACGTTATATCGTAATGCTACATATCGTTATACGTTATATCGTAATGCTACATAACGTTATACGTTATATCGTAATGCTACATAACGTTATACGTTTTATCGTAATGCTACATAACGTTATACGTTATATCGTAATGCTACATAACGTTATACGTTATATCGTAATGCTACATAACGTTATAAGTTATAGTGTAATACTACATAAAGTCATTCGTTATGACGTAATTCTACATAACGTTATACGTTATATCGTAATGCTACATAACGTTATACGTTATATCGTAACGCTACATAACGGTATACGTTATTTCGTTATGCTACATAACGGTATACGTTATGACGTAATACTACGTAACGCTTTACGTTATACCGTAATACTGCATAACGTTATAAGTTATAATGTAATACTACATAACGTCAATCGTTATATCGTAATGCTACATAACGTTATACGTTATATCGTAATGCTACATTACGTTATACGTTATATCGTAATGCAACATAACGTTATACGTTATATCGTAATGCTACATAACGTTATACGTTATATCGTAATGCTACATATCGTTATACGTTATATCGTAATGCTACATAACGTCATACGTTATATCGTAATGTTACATAACGTTATACGTTATATCGTAATGCTACATAACGTTATACGCTATATCGTACTGCTACATATCGTTATACGTTATATCGTAATGCTACATAACGTTATACGTTATATCGTAATGTTACATAACGTTACACGTTATATCGTAAAGCTACATAACGTTATACGTTATATCGTAATGCTACATAACGTTACACCTTATATCGTAATGCTACATAATGTTATACGTTATAACGTATTACCATGTAACGTTATACGTTATATCGTAATGCTACATAACGTTATACGTTATATCGTAACGCTACATAACGGTATACGTTATTTCGTTATGCTACATAACGGTATACGTTATGACGTAATACTACGTAACGCTTTACGTTATACCGTAATACTGCATAACGTTATAAGTTGTAATGTAATACTACATAACGTCAATCGTTATATCGTAATGCTACATAACGTTATACGTTATATCGTAATGCTACATTACGTTATACGTTATATCGTAATGCAACATAACGTTATACGTTATATCGTAATGCTACATAACGTTATACGTTATATCGTAATGCTACATAACGTTACACGTTATATCGAAATGCTACATAACGGTATACGTTATAACGTAATACCACATAATGTCATACGTTACAGCGTTGTAGTATATAACGTCATACGCTATATCGTAATGCTACATAACGTCATACGTTATATCGTAATGTTACATAACGTTATACGCTATATCGTAATGCTACATAACGTTATACGCTATATCGTACTGCTACATATCGTTATACGTTATATCGTAATGCTACATAACGGTATACGTTATAACGTAATACCACATAATGTCATACGTTACAGCGTTGTAGTATATAACGTCATACGCTATATCGTAATGCTACATAACGTCATACGTTATATCGTAATGTTACATAACGTTATACGTTATATCGTAATGCTACATAACGTTATACGCTATATCGTACTGCTACATATCGTTATACGTTATATCGTAATGCTACATAACGTTATACGCTATAACGTAATTCTACATAACGTTATACGTTATATCGTAATGCTACATAACGTTATACGTCATATCGTAATGCTACATAACGTTATACGTTATATCGTAATGCTACATAACGTTATACGTTATATCGTAATGCTACATAACGTTACACGTTATATCGTAATGCTACATAACGGTATACGTTATAACGTAATACCACATAATGTCATACGTTACAGCGTTGTAGTATATAACGTCATACGCTATATCGTAATGCTACATAACGTCATACGTTATATCGTAATGTTACATAACGTTATACGTTATATCGTAATGCTACATAACGTTATACGCTATATCGTACTGCTACATATCGTTATACGTTATATCGTAATGCTACATAACGTCATACGTTATATCGTAATGTTACATAACGTTATACGTTATATCGTAATGCTACATAACGTTATACGCTATATCGTACTGCTACATATCGTTATACGTTATATCGTAATGCTACATAACGTTATACGTTATATCGTAATGTTACATAACGTTACACGTTATATCGTAAAGCTACATAACGTTATACGTTATATCGTAATGCTACATAACGTTACACCTTATATCGTAATGCTACATAATGTTATACGTTATAACGTATTACCATGTAACGTTATACGTTATATCGTAATGCTACATAACGTTATACGTTATATCGTAACGCTACATAACGGTATACGTTATTTCGTTATGCTACATAACGGTATACGTTATGACGTAATACTACGTAACGCTTTACGTTATACCGTAATACTGCATAACGTTATAAGTTGTAATGTAATACTACATAACGTCAATCGTTATATCGTAATGCTACATAACGTTATACGTTATATCGTAATGCTACATTACGTTATACGTTATATCGTAATGCAACATAACGTTATACGTTATATCGTAATGCTACATAACGTTATACGTTATATCGTAATGCTACATAACGTTACACGTTATATCGTAATGCTACATAACGGTATACGTTATAACGTAATACCACATAATGTCATACGTTACAGCGTTGTAGTATATAACGTCATACGCTATATCGTAATGCTACATAACGTCATACGTTATATCGTAATGTTACATAACGTTATACGTTATATCGTAATGCTACATAACGTTATACGCTATATCGTACTGCTACATATCGTTATACGTTATATCGTAATGCTACATAACGTTATACGTTATATCGTAATGTTACATAACGTTACACGTTATATCGTAAAGCTACATAACGTTATACGTTATATCGTAATGCTACATAACGTTACACCTTATATCGTAATGCTACATAATGTTATACGTTATAACGTATTACCATGTAACGTTATACGTTATATCGTAATACTACATAACGTTATACGTTATATCGTAATGCTACATAACGTTATACGTTATATCGTAATGCTACATAACGTTATACGTTATATGGTAATGATATATAACGTTATACGTTATATCGTAATGCTACATAACGTTACACGATATATCGTAATGCTACATAACGGTATACGTTATTTCGTAATGCTACATAACGGTATACGTCATGGCGTAATATAAGTAATGCTTTACGTTATAACGTAATACTACATAACGTTATAAGTTATAAGGTAATACTACATAACGTCATTCGTTATAACGTAATTCTACATTACGTTATACGTTATATTGTAATGTTACATAACGTTATACGTCATATCGTAATGCTACGTAACGTTATACGTTATATCGTAACGCTACATAACGTTATACGTTATATCGTAACGCTACATAACGTTATACGTTATATCGTAATGCTATATAACGTTATACGTTATATCGTCATGCTACATAACGTTATACGTTATATCGTCATGCTACATAACGTTATACGTTATATCGTCATTCTACATAACATTATACGTTATATCGTAATGCTACATAACGTTATACGTTATAACTTATTACCATATAACGTTATACGTTACATCGTAATGCTACATAACATTATACGCTATATCGTAATGCTACATAACGTTCTACGTTATAACGTAATGCTACATAACGTTATACGTTATATCGTAATGCTACATAGCGTTATACGTCATATCGTAATGCTACATAACGTTATACGTTATATCGTAATGCTACATAACGATATACGCTATATCGTAATGCTACATAACGTTATACGCTATAACGTAATTCTACATAACGTTATACGTTATATCGTAATGCTACATAACGTTATACGTCATATCGTAATGCTACATAACGTTACACGTTATAACGTAATGCTACATAACGTTACACGTTATATCGTAATGCTACATTACGTTACACGTTATATCGTAATGCTACATAACGTTATACGTTATATCGTAATGCTACATAACGTTATACGTTATATCGTAATGCTACATTACGTTATACGTTATATCGTAATGCAACATAACGTTATACGTTATATCGTAATGCTACATAACGTTATACGTTATATCGTAATGCTACATAACGTTACACGTTATATCGAAATGCTACATAACGGTATACGTTATAACGTAATACCACATAATGTCATACGTTACAGCGTTGTAGTATATAACGTCATACGCTATATCGTAATGCTACATAACGTCATACGTTATATCGTAATGTTACATAACGTTATACGTTATATCGTAATGCTACATAACGTTATACGCTATATCGTACTGCTACATATCGTTATACGTTATATCGTAATGCTACATAACGGTATACGTTATAACGTAATACCACATAATGTCATACGTTACAGCGTTGTAGTATATAACGTCATACGCTATATCGTAATGCTACATAACGTCATACGTTATATCGTAATGTTACATAACGTTATACGTTATATCGTAATGCTACATAACGTTATACGCTATATCGTACTGCTACATATCGTTATACGTTATATCGTAATGCTACATAACGTTATACGCTATAACGTAATTCTACATAACGTTATACGTTATATCGTAATGCTACATAACGTTATACGTCATATCGTAATGCTACATAACGTTATACGTTATATCGTAATGCTACATAACGTTATACGTTATATCGTAATGCTACATAACGTTACACGTTATATCGTAATGCTACATAACGGTATACGTTATAACGTAATACCACATAATGTCATACGTTACAGCGTTGTAGTATATAACGTCATACGCTATATCGTAATGCTACATAACGTCATACGTTATATCGTAATGTTACATAACGTTATACGTTATATCGTAATGCTACATAACGTTATACGCTATATCGTACTGCTACATATCGTTATACGTTATATCGTAATGCTACATAACGTCATACGTTATATCGTAATGTTACATAACGTTATACGTTATATCGTAATGCTACATAACGTTATACGCTATATCGTACTGCTACATATCGTTATACGTTATATCGTAATGCTACATAACGTTATACGTTATATCGTAATGTTACATAACGTTACACGTTATATCGTAAAGCTACATAACGTTATACGTTATATCGTAATGCTACATAACGTTACACCTTATATCGTAATGCTACATAATGTTATACGTTATAACGTATTACCATGTAACGTTATACGTTATATCGTAATGCTACATAACGTTATACGTTATATCGTAACGCTACATAACGGTATACGTTATTTCGTTATGCTACATAACGGTATACGTTATGACGTAATACTACGTAACGCTTTACGTTATACCGTAATACTGCATAACGTTATAAGTTGTAATGTAATACTACATAACGTCAATCGTTATATCGTAATGCTACATAACGTTATACGTTATATCGTAATGCTACATTACGTTATACGTTATATCGTAATGCAACATAACGTTATACGTTATATCGTAATGCTACATAACGTTATACGTTATATCGTAATGCTACATAACGTTACACGTTATATCGTAATGCTACATAACGGTATACGTTATAACGTAATACCACATAATGTCATACGTTACAGCGTTGTAGTATATAACGTCATACGCTATATCGTAATGCTACATAACGTCATACGTTATATCGTAATGTTACATAACGTTATACGTTATATCGTAATGCTACATAACGTTATACGCTATATCGTACTGCTACATATCGTTATACGTTATATCGTAATGCTACATAACGTTATACGTTATATCGTAATGTTACATAACGTTACACGTTATATCGTAAAGCTACATAACGTTATACGTTATATCGTAATGCTACATAACGTTACACCTTATATCGTAATGCTACATAATGTTATACGTTATAACGTATTACCATGTAACGTTATACGTTATATCGTAATACTACATAACGTTATACGTTATATCGTAATGCTACATAACGTTATACGTTATATCGTAATGCTACATAACGTTATACGTTATATGGTAATGATATATAACGTTATACGTTATATCGTAATGCTACATAACGTTACACGATATATCGTAATGCTACATAACGGTATACGTTATTTCGTAATGCTACATAACGGTATACGTTATGGCGTAATATAAGTAATGCTTTACGTTATAACGTAATACTACATAACGTTATAAGTTATAAGGTAATACTACATAACGTCATTCGTTATAACGTAATTCTACATTACGTTATACGTTATATTGTAATGTTACATAACGTTATACGTCATATCGTAATGCTACGTAACGTTATACGTTATATCGTAACGCTACATAACGTTATACGTTATATCGTAACGCTACATAACGTTATACGTTATATCGTAATGCTATATAACGTTATACGTTATATCGTCATGCTACATAACGTTATACGTTATATCGTCATGCTACATAACGTTATACGTTATATCGTCATTCTACATAACATTATACGTTATATCGTAATGCTACATAACGTTATACGTTATAACTTATTACCATATAACGTTATACGTTACATCGTAATGCTACATAACATTATACGCTATATCGTAATGCTACATAACGTTCTACGTTATAACGTAATGCTACATAACGTTATACGTTATATCGTAATGCTACATAACGTTATACGTCATATCGTAATGCTACATAACGTTATACGTTATATCGTAATGCTACATAACGATATACGCTATATCGTAATGCTACATAACGTTATACGCTATAACGTAATTCTACATAACGTTATACGTTATATCGTAATGCTACATAACGTTATACGTCATATCGTAATGCTACATAACGTTACACGTTATAACGTAATGCTACATAACGTTACACGTTATATCGTAATGCTACATTACGTTACACGTTATATCGTAATGCTACATAACGTTATACGTTATATCGTAATGCTACATAACGTTATACGTTATATCGTAATGCTACATAACGATATACGCTATATCGTAATGCTACATAACGTTATACGTTATAACGTAATGCTACATAACGTTATACGTTATATCGTAATGCTACATAACGTTACACGTTATATAGTAATGCTACATAACGTTACACGTTATATCGTAATGCTACATAACGTTATTCGTTATATCGTAATGCTACATAACGTTATACGTCATATCGTAATGCTACATAACGTTATACGTCATAACGTATTACCATATAACGTTATACGTCATAACGTATTACCATATAACGTTATACGTTATATCGTAATGCTACATAACGTTATACGTTGTATCGTAATGCTACATAACGTTATACGTTATATCGTAATGCTACATAACGTTATACGTTATAACGTATTACCATATAAAGTTATACGTTATATCGTAATGCTACATAACGTTATACGTTATATCGTAATGCTACATAACGTTATACGATATATCGTAATGCTACATAACGTTATACGTTATAACGTATTACCATATAACGTTATACGTTACATCGTAATGCTACATAACATTATACGCTATATCGTAATGCTACATAACGTTATACGTTATAACGTAATGCTACATAACGTTATACGTTAT
Source organism: Bombus lapidarius (assembly GCA_936014575.1). Classification (NCBI taxonomy): domain Eukaryota; kingdom Metazoa; phylum Arthropoda; class Insecta; order Hymenoptera; family Apidae; genus Bombus; species Bombus lapidarius. The sequence goes on from CAKXZU010000156.1 coordinate 160,580, forward strand.
ATCGTAATGCTACATAACGTTATACGTCATATCGTAATGCTACATAACGTTATACGTCATATCGTAATGCTACATAACGTTATACGTTATAACGTAATACTACATAACGTTATACGTTATATCGTAATGCTACATAAAGTTACACGTTATATCGTAATGCTACATAACGTTATACGTTATATCGTAATGCTACATAACGTTATACGTTATATCGTAATGCTACATAACGCTACACGTTATATCGTAATGCTACATAACGGTATACGTTATTTCGCAATGCTACATAACGGTATACGTTATGACGTAATACTACGTAACGCTTTACGTTATAACGTAATACTACATAACGTTATAAGTTATAATGTAATACTACATAACGTCATTTGTTATAACGTAATTCTACATAACGTTATACGTTATACTGTAATGATACATAACGTTACACCTTATATCGTAATGCTACATAATGTTATACGTTATAACGTATTACCATGTAACGTTATACGTTATATCGTAATACTACATAACGTTATACGTTATATCGTAATGCTACATAACGTTATACGTTATATCGTAATGCTACATAACGTTATACGTTATATGGTAATGATATATAACGTTATACGTTATATCGTAATGCCACATAACGTTACACGATATATCGTAATGCTACATAACGGTATACGTTATTTCGTAATGCTACATAACGGTATATGTTATGGCGTAATATAAGTAATGCTTTACGTTATAACGTAATACTACATAACGTTATAAGTTATAAGGTAATACTACATAACGTCATTCGTTATAACGTAATTCTACATTACGTTATACGTTATATTGTAATGTTACATAACGTTATACGTCATATCGTAATGCTACGTAACGTTATACGTTATATCGTAACGCTACATAACGTTATACGTTATATCGTAACGCTACATAACGTTATACGTTATATCGTAATGCTATATAACGTTATACGTTATATCGTCATGCTACATAACGTTATACGTTATATCGTCATGCTACATAACGTTATACGTTATATCGTCATTCTACATAACATTATACGTTATATCGTAATGCTACATAACGTTATACGTTATAACTTATTACCATATAACGTTATACGTTACATCGTAATGCTACATAACATTATACGCTATATCGTAATGCTACATAACGTTCTACGTTATAACGTAATGCTACATAACGTTATACGTTATATCGTAATGCTACATAACGTTATACGTCATATCGTAATGCTACATAACGTTATACGTTATATCGTAATGCTACATAACGATATACGCTATATCGTAATGCTACATAACGTTATACGCTATAACGTAATTCTACATAACGTTATACGTTATATCGTAATGCTACATAACGTTATACGTCATATCGTAATGCTACATAACGTTACACGTTATAACGTAATGCTACATAACGTTACACGTTATATCGTAATGCTACATTACGTTACACGTTATATCGTAATGCTACATAACGTTATACGTTATATCGTAATGCTACATAACGTTATACGTTATATCGTAATGCTACATAACGATATACGCTATATCGTAATGCTACATAACGTTATACGTTATAACGTAATGCTACATAACGTTATACGTTATATCGTAATGCTACATAACGTTACACGTTATATAGTAATGCTACATAACGTTACACGTTATATCGTAATGCTACATAACGTTATTCGTTATATCGTAATGCTACATAACGTTATACGTCATATCGTAATGCTACATAACGTTATACGTCATAACGTATTACCATATAACGTTATACGTCATAACGTATTACCATATAACGTTATACGTTATATCGTAATGCTACATAACGTTATACGTTGTATCGTAATGCTACATATCGTTATACGTTATATCGTAATGCTACATAACGGTATACGTTATAACGTAATACCACATAATGTCATACGTTACAGCGTTGTAGTATATAACGTCATACGCTATATCGTAATGCTACATAACGTCATACGTTATATCGTAATGTTACATAACGTTATACGTTATATCGTAATGCTACATAACGTTATACGCTATATCGTACTGCTACATATCGTTATACGTTATATCGTAATGCTACATAACGTTATACGCTATAACGTAATTCTACATAACGTTATACGTTATATCGTAATGCTACATAACGTTATACGTCATATCGTAATGCTACATAACGTTATACGTTATATCGTAATGCTACATAACGTTATACGTTATATCGTAATGCTACATAACGTTACACGTTATATCGTAATGCTACATAACGGTATACGTTATAACGTAATACCACATAATGTCATACGTTACAGCGTTGTAGTATATAACGTCATACGCTATATCGTAATGCTACATAACGTCATACGTTATATCGTAATGTTACATAACGTTATACGTTATATCGTAATGCTACATAACGTTATACGCTATATCGTACTGCTACATATCGTTATACGTTATATCGTAATGCTACATAACGTCATACGTTATATCGTAATGTTACATAACGTTATACGTTATATCGTAATGCTACATAACGTTATACGCTATATCGTACTGCTACATATCGTTATACGTTATATCGTAATGCTACATAACGTTATACGTTATATCGTAATGTTACATAACGTTACACGTTATATCGTAAAGCTACATAACGTTATACGTTATATCGTAATGCTACATAACGTTACACCTTATATCGTAATGCTACATAATGTTATACGTTATAACGTATTACCATGTAACGTTATACGTTATATCGTAATGCTACATAACGTTATACGTTATATCGTAACGCTACATAACGGTATACGTTATTTCGTTATGCTACATAACGGTATACGTTATGACGTAATACTACGTAACGCTTTACGTTATACCGTAATACTGCATAACGTTATAAGTTGTAATGTAATACTACATAACGTCAATCGTTATATCGTAATGCTACATAACGTTATACGTTATATCGTAATGCTACATTACGTTATACGTTATATCGTAATGCAACATAACGTTATACGTTATATCGTAATGCTACATAACGTTATACGTTATATCGTAATGCTACATAACGTTACACGTTATATCGTAATGCTACATAACGGTATACGTTATAACGTAATACCACATAATGTCATACGTTACAGCGTTGTAGTATATAACGTCATACGCTATATCGTAATGCTACATAACGTCATACGTTATATCGTAATGTTACATAACGTTATACGTTATATCGTAATGCTACATAACGTTATACGCTATATCGTACTGCTACATATCGTTATACGTTATATCGTAATGCTACATAACGTTATACGTTATATCGTAATGTTACATAACGTTACACGTTATATCGTAAAGCTACATAACGTTATACGTTATATCGTAATGCTACATAACGTTACACCTTATATCGTAATGCTACATAATGTTATACGTTATAACGTATTACCATGTAACGTTATACGTTATATCGTAATACTACATAACGTTATACGTTATATCGTAATGCTACATAACGTTATACGTTATATCGTAATGCTACATAACGTTATACGTTATATGGTAATGATATATAACGTTATACGTTATATCGTAATGCTACATAACGTTACACGATATATCGTAATGCTACATAACGGTATACGTTATTTCGTAATGCTACATAACGGTATACGTTATGGCGTAATATAAGTAATGCTTTACGTTATAACGTAATACTACATAACGTTATAAGTTATAAGGTAATACTACATAACGTCATTCGTTATAACGTAATTCTACATTACGTTATACGTTATATTGTAATGTTACATAACGTTATACGTCATATCGTAATGCTACGTAACGTTATACGTTATATCGTAACGCTACATAACGTTATACGTTATATCGTAACGCTACATAACGTTATACGTTATATCGTAATGCTATATAACGTTATACGTTATATCGTCATGCTACATAACGTTATACGTTATATCGTCATGCTACATAACGTTATACGTTATATCGTCATTCTACATAACATTATACGTTATATCGTAATGCTACATAACGTTATACGTTATAACTTATTACCATATAACGTTATACGTTACATCGTAATGCTACATAACATTATACGCTATATCGTAATGCTACATAACGTTCTACGTTATAACGTAATGCTACATAACGTTATACGTTATATCGTAATGCTACATAACGTTATACGTCATATCGTAATGCTACATAACGTTATACGTTATATCGTAATGCTACATAACGATATACGCTATATCGTAATGCTACATAACGTTATACGCTATAACGTAATTCTACATAACGTTATACGTTATATCGTAATGCTACATAACGTTATACGTCATATCGTAATGCTACATAACGTTACACGTTATAACGTAATGCTACATAACGTTACACGTTATATCGTAATGCTACATTACGTTACACGTTATATCGTAATGCTACATAACGTTATACGTTATATCGTAATGCTACATAACGTTATACGTTATATCGTAATGCTACATAACGATATACGCTATATCGTAATGCTACATAACGTTATACGTTATAACGTAATGCTACATAACGTTATACGTTATATCGTAATGCTACATAACGTTACACGTTATATAGTAATGCTACATAACGTTACACGTTATATCGTAATGCTACATAACGTTATTCGTTATATCGTAATGCTACATAACGTTATACGTCATATCGTAATGCTACATAACGTTATACGTCATAACGTATTACCATATAACGTTATACGTCATAACGTATTACCATATAACGTTATACGTTATATCGTAATGCTACATAACGTTATACGTTGTATCGTAATGCTACATAACGTTATACGTTATATCGTAATGCTACATAACGTTATACGTTATAACGTATTACCATATAAAGTTATACGTTATATCGTAATGCTACATAACGTTATACGTTATATCGTAATGCTACATAACGTTATACGATATATCGTAATGCTACATAACGTTATACGTTATAACGTATTACCATATAACGTTATACGTTACATCGTAATGCTACATAACATTATACGCTATATCGTAATGCTACATAACGTTATACGTTATAACGTAATGCTACATAACGTTATACGTTATATCGTAATGCTACATAACGTTATACGTCATATCGTAATGCTACATAACGTTATACGTCATATCGTAATGCTACATAACGTTATACGTTATAACGTAATACTACATAACGTTATACGTTATATCGTAATGCTACATAAAGTTACACGTTATATCGTAATGCTACATAACGTTATACGTTATATCGTAATGCTACATAACGTTATACGTTATATCGTAATGCTACATAACGCTACACGTTATATCGTAATGCTACATAACGGTATACGTTATTTCGCAATGCTACATAACGGTATACGTTATGACGTAATACTACGTAACGCTTTACGTTATAACGTAATACTACATAACGTTATAAGTTATAATGTAATACTACATAACGTCATTTGTTATAACGTAATTCTACATAACGTTATACGTTATACTGTAATGATACATAACGTTACACCTTATATCGTAATGCTACATAATGTTATACGTTATAACGTATTACCATGTAACGTTATACGTTATATCGTAATACTACATAACGTTATACGTTATATCGTAATGCTACATAACGTTATACGTTATATCGTAATGCTACATAACGTTATACGTTATATGGTAATGATATATAACGTTATACGTTATATCGTAATGCCACATAACGTTACACGATATATCGTAATGCTACATAACGGTATACGTTATTTCGTAATGCTACATAACGGTATACGTTATGGCGTAATATAAGTAATGCTTTACGTTATAACGTAATACTACATAACGTTATAAGTTATAAGGTAATACTACATAACGTCATTCGTTATAACGTAATTCTACATTACGTTATACGTTATATTGTAATGTTACATAACGTTATACGTCATATCGTAATGCTACGTAACGTTATACGTTATATCGTAACGCTACATAACGTTATACGTTATATCGTAACGCTACATAACGTTATACGTTATATCGTAATGCTATATAACGTTATACGTTATATCGTCATGCTACATAACGTTATACGTTATATCGTCATGCTACATAACGTTATACGTTATATCGTCATTCTACATAACATTATACGTTATATCGTAATGCTACATAACGTTATACGTTATAACTTATTACCATATAACGTTATACGTTACATCGTAATGCTACATAACATTATACGCTATATCGTAATGCTACATAACGTTCTACGTTATAACGTAATGCTACATAACGTTATACGTTATATCGTAATGCTACATAACGTTATACGTCATATCGTAATGCTACATAACGTTATACGTTATATCGTAATGCTACATAACGATATACGCTATATCGTAATGCTACATAACGTTATACGCTATAACGTAATTCTACATAACGTTATACGTTATATCGTAATGCTACATAACGTTATACGTCATATCGTAATGCTACATAACGTTACACGTTATAACGTAATGCTACATAACGTTACACGTTATATCGTAATGCTACATTACGTTACACGTTATATCGTAATGCTACATAACGTTATACGTTATATCGTAATGCTACATAACGTTATACGTTATATCGTAATGCTACATAACGATATACGCTATATCGTAATGCTACATAACGTTATACGTTATAACGTAATGCTACATAACGTTATACGTTATATCGTAATGCTACATAACGTTACACGTTATATAGTAATGCTACATAACGTTACACGTTATATCGTAATGCTACATAACGTTATTCGTTATATCGTAATGCTACATAACGTTATACGTCATATCGTAATGCTACATAACGTTATACGTCATAACGTATTACCATATAACGTTATACGTCATAACGTATTACCATATAACGTTATACGTTATATCGTAATGCTACATAACGTTATACGTTGTATCGTAATGCTACATAACGTTATACGTTATATCGTAATGCTACATAACGTTATACGTTATAACGTATTACCATATAAAGTTATACGTTATATCGTAATGCTACATAACGTTATACGTTATATCGTAATGCTACATAACGTTATACGATATATCGTAATGCTACATAACGTTATACGTTATAACGTATTACCATATAACGTTATACGTTACATCGTAATGCTACATAACATTATACGCTATATCGTAATGCTACATAACGTTATACGTTATAACGTAATGCTACATAACGTTATACGTTATATCGTAATGCTACATAACGTTATACGTCATATCGTAATGCTACATAACGTTATACGTCATATCGTAATGCTACATAACGTTATACGTTATAACGTAATACTACATAACGTTATACGTTATATCGTAATGCTACATAAAGTTACACGTTATATCGTAATGCTACATAACGTTATACGTTATATCGTAATGCTACATAACGTTATACGTTATATCGTAATGCTACATAACGCTACACGTTATATCGTAATGCTACATAACGGTATACGTTATTTCGCAATGCTACATAACGGTATACGTTATGACGTAATACTACGTAACGCTTTACGTTATAACGTAATACTACATAACGTTATAAGTTATAATGTAATACTACATAACGTCATTTGTTATAACGTAATTCTACATAACGTTATACGTTATACTGTAATGATACATAACGTTATACGTTATAACGTAATACTACATAACGCTACACGTTATATCGTAATGCTACATAACGGTATACGTTATTTCGTAATGCTACATAACGTTACACGTTATATCGTAATGCTACATAACGTTATTCGTTATATCGTAATGCTACATAACGTTATACGTCATATCGTAATGCTACATAACGTTATACGTCATATTGTAATGCTACATAACGTTATACGTCATAACGTATTACCATATAACGTTATACGTCATAACGTATTACCATATAACGTTATACGTTATATCGTAATGCTACATAATGTTATACGTTGTATCGTAATGCTACATAACGTTATACGTTATATCGTAATGCTACATAACGTTATACGTTATAACGTATTACCATATAAAGTTATACGTTATATCGTAGTGCTACATAACGTTATACGTTATATCGTAATGCTACATAACGTTATACGTTATATCGTAATGCTACATAACGGTATACGTTATTTCGTAATGCTACATAACGTTACACGTCATATCGTAATGCTACATAACGTTATTCGTTATATCGTAATGCTACATAACGTTATACGTCATATCGTAATGCTACATAACGTTATACGTCATATCGTAATGCTACATAACGTTATACGTCATAACGTATTACCATATAATGTTATACGTCATAACGTATTACCATATAACGTTATACGTTTTAGCGTATTACCATATAAAGTTATACGTTATATCGTAATGCTACATAACGTTATACGTTATATCGTAATGCTACATAACGCTATACGTTATATCGTAATGCTACATAACGTTATACGTTATATCGTAATGCTACATAACGTTATACGTTATAACGTAATGCTACATAACGTTATACGTTATATCGTAATGCTACATAACGTTACACGTTATATAGTAATGCTACATAACGTTACACGTTATATCGTAATGCTACATAACGTTATTCGTTATATCGTAATGCTACATAACGTTATACGTCATATCGTAATGCTACATAACGTTATACGTCATAACGTATTACCATATAACGTTATACGTCATAACGTATTACCATATAACGTTATACGTTATATCGTAATGCTACATAACGTTATACGTTGTATCGTAATGCTACATAACGTTATACGTTATATCGTAATGCTACATAACGTTATACGTTATAACGTATTACCATATAAAGTTATACGTTATATCGTAATGCTACATAACGTTATACGTTATATCGTAATGCTACATAACGTTATACGATATATCGTAATGCTACATAACGTTATACGTTATAACGTATTACCATATAACGTTATACGTTACATCGTAATGCTACATAACATTATACGCTATATCGTAATGCTACATAACGTTATACGTTATAACGTAATGCTACATAACGTTATACGTTATATCGTAATGCTACATAACGTTATACGTCATATCGTAATGCTACATAACGTTATACGTCATATCGTAATGCTACATAACGTTATACGTTATAACGTAATACTACATAACGTTATACGTTATATCGTAATGCTACATAGCGTTACACGTTATATCGTAATGCTACATAACGTTATACGTTATATCGTAATGCTACATAACGTTATACGTTATATCGTAATGCTACATAACGCTACACGTTATATCGTAATGCTACATAACGGTATACGTTATTTCGCAATGCTACATAACGGTATACGTTATGACGTAATACTACGTAACGCTTTACGTTATAACGTAATACTACATAACGTTATAAGTTATAATGTAATACTACATAACGTCATTTGTTATAACGTAATTCTACATAACGTTATACGTTATACTGTAATGATACATAACGTTATACGTTATAACGTAATACTACATAACGCTACACGTTATATCGTAATGCTACATAACGTTATTCGTTATTTCGTAATGCTACATAACGTTACACGTTATATCGTAATGCTACATAACGTTATTCGTTATATCGTAATGCTACATAACGTTATACGTCATATCGTAATGCTACATAACGTTATACGTCATATTGTAATGCTACATAACGTTATACGTCATAACGTATTACCATATAACGTTATACGTCATAACGTATTACCATATAACGTTATACGTTATATCGTAATGCTACATAATGTTATACGTTGTATCGTAATGCTACATAACGTTATACGTTATATCGTAATGCTACATAACGTTATACGTTATAACGTATTACCATATAAAGTTATACGTTATATCGTAGTGCTACATAACGTTATACGTTATATCGTAATGCTACATAACGTTATACGTTATATCGTAATGCTACATAACGGTATACGTTATTTCGTAATGCTACATAACGTTACACGTTATATCGTAATGCTACATAACGTTATTCGTTATATCGTAATGCTACATAACGTTATACGTCATATCGTAATGCTACATAACGTTATACGTCATATCGTAATGCTACATAACGTTATACGTCATAACGTATTACCATATAACGTTATACGTCATAACGTATTACCATATAACGTTATACGTTTTAGCGTATTACCATATAAAGTTATACGTTATATCGTAATGCTACATAACGTTATACGTTATATCGTAATGCTACATAACGCTATACGTTATATCGTAATGCTACATAACGTTATACGTTATATCGTAATGCTACATAACGTTATACGTTAATTCGTAATGCTACATAACGGTATACGTTATGACGTAATACTACGTAACGTTATACGCTATGCTGTAATGCTACATATCGTTATACGTTATATCGTAATGCTACATAACGTTATACGTTATAGCGTATTACCATATAAAGTTATACGTTATATCGTAATACTACATAACGTCATTCGTTATAACGTAATTCTACATAACGTTATACGTTATACTGTAATGCTACATAACGTTATACGTTATATCGTTATGCTGCATAACGGTATACGTTATAACGTAATACTACATAACGTTATACGTTATATCGTAATGCTACATAACGTTACACGTTATATCGTAATGCTACATAACGTTATACGTTATAACGTATTACCATATAACGTTATACGCTACATCGTAATGCTACATAATGTTATACGTTATATCGTAATGCTACGTAACGTTATACGTTATATCGTAATGCTACATAACGTTATACGTTATATGGTAATGCTATAAAACATCATACGTTATATCGTAATGCTACATGACGTTATATGTTATAACGTATTACCATGTAACGTTATACGTTATATCGTAATAATACATAACGTTATACGTTATATCGTAATGCTACATAACGTTATACGTTATATCGTAATGCTACATAACGTTATACGTTATATGGTAATGCTATATAACGTCATACGTTATATCGTAATGCTACATAACGTTACACGTTATATCGTAATGCTACATAACGTTATACGTTACATCGTAATGCTACATAACGTTATACGTTATAACGAATTACCATGTAACGTTATACGTTATATCGTAATGCTACATAACGTTATGCGTTATATCGTAATGCTACATAACGTTATACGTTATAGCGTAGTACCATATAAAGTTATACGTTATATCGTAATGCTAAATAACGTTATACGTTATATCGTAATGCTACATAACGGTATACGTTATTTCGTTATGCTACATAACGGTATACGTTATGACGTAATACTACGTAACGCTTTACGTTATAACGTAATACTGCATAACGTTACAAGTTATAATGTAATACTACATAACGTCATTCGTTATATCGTAATTGTACATAACGTTATACGTTATATCGTAATGCTACATAACGTTATACGTTATACCGTAATGCTACACAACGATATGTGTCATATCGTAATGCTACATAACGTTATACGTCATAACGTATTACCATATAACGTTATACGTCATAACGTATTACCATATAACGTTATACGTTATATCGTAATGCTACACAACGATATGTGTCATATCGTAATGCTACATAACGTTATACGTCATAACGTATTACCATATAACGTTATACGTCATAACGTATTACCATATAACGTTATACGTTATATCGTAATGCTACATAACGTTATATGTTATATCGTACTGCTACATAACGTTATACGTTATATCGTAATGCTACATAACGTTATACGTTATATCGTAATGCTATATAACGTTATACGTCATATCTTAATGCTACATAACTTTATACGTCATAACGTATTAGCATATAACGTTATACGTCATAACGTATTACCATATAACGTTATACGTTATATCGTCATGCTACATAACGTTATACGTTATATCGTCATGCTACATAACGTTATACGTTATATCGTAATGCTACATAACGTTATACGTTATATCGTAATGCTACATAACGTTATACGTTATATCGTAATGCTACACAACGGTACACGTTATATCGTAATGCTACATAACGTTACACGTTATATCGTAAAGCTACATAACGTTATACGTTATATCGTAATGCTACATAACGTTATACGTCCTATCGTAATGCTACATAACGTTATACGTCATAACGTATTACCATATAACGTTATACGTCATAACGTATTACCATATAACGTTATACGTTATATCGTCATGCTACATAACGTTATACGTTATAACGTAATACTACATAACGTTATACATTATATCGTAATGCTACATAACGTTATACGTTATATCGTAATGCTACATAACGTTATACGTTATATCGTAATGCTACATAACGGTATACGTTATTTCGTTATGCTACATAACGGTATACGTTATGACGTAATACTACGTAACGCTTTACGTTATACCGTAATACTGCATAACGTTATAAGTTATAATGTAATACTACATAACGTCAATCGTTATATCTTAATGCTACATAACGTTATACGTTATATCGTAATGCTGCATTACGTTATACGTTATATCGTAATGCAACATAACGTTATACGTTATATCGTAATGCTACATAACGTTATACGTTATATCGTAATGCTACATAACGGTATACGTTATTTCGTTATGCTACATAACGGTATACGTTATGACGTAATACTACGTTACGCTTTACGTTATAACGTAATACTGCATATCGTTATAAGTTATAATGTAATACTACATAACGTCATTCGTTATATCGTAATGCTACATAACGTTATACGTTATATCGTAATGCTATATAACGTTATACGTCATATCTTAATGCTACATAACTTTATACGTCATAACGTATTACCATATAACGTTATACGTCATAACGAATTACCATATAACGTTATACGTTATAACTTATTACCATATAACGTTATACGTTACATCGTAATGCTACATAACATTATACGCTATATCGTAATGCTACATAACGTTATACGTTATAACGTAATGCTACATAACGTTATACGTTATATCGTAATGCTACATAACGTTATACGTCATATCGTAATGCTACATAACGTTATACGTTATATCGTAATGCTACATAACTATATACGCTATATCGTAATGCTACATAACGTTATACGCTATATCGTAATGCTACATAACGTTATACGTTATAACGTAATGCTACATAACGATATACGCTATATCGTAATGCTACATAACGTTATACGTTATAACGTAATGCTACATAACGTTATACGTTATATCGTAATGCTACATAACGCTATACGTTATATCGTAATGCTACATAACGTTATACGTTATATCGTAATGCTACATAACGTTATACGTTAATTCGTAATGCTACATAACGGTATACGTTATGACGTAATACTACGTAACGTTATACGCTATGCTGTAATGCTACATATCGTTATACGTTATATCGTAATGCTACATAACGTTATACGTTATAGCGTATTACCATATAAAGTTATACGTTATATCGTAATACTACATAACGTCATTCGTTATAACGTAATTCTACATAACGTTATACGTTATACTGTAATGCCACATAACGTTATACGTTATATCGTAATGCTACATAACGTTACACGTTATATAGTAATGCTACATAACGTTACACGTTATATCGTAATGCTACATAACGTTATTCGTTATATCGTAATGCTACATAACGTTATACGTCATATCGTAATGCTACATAACGTTATACGTCATAACGTATTACCATGTAACGTTATACGTCATAACGTATTACCATATAACGTTATACGTTATATCGTAATGCTACATAACGTTATACGTTGTATCGTAATGCTACATAACGTTATACGTTATATCGTAATGCTACATAACGTTATACGTTATAACGTATTACCATATAAAGTTATACGTTATATCGTAATGCTACATAACGTTATACGTTATATCGTAATGCTACATAACGTTATACGATATATCGTAACGCTACATAACGTTATACGTTATAACGTATTACCATATAACGTTATACGTTACATCGTAATGCTACATAACATTATACGCTATATCGTAATGCTACATAACGTTATACGTTATAACGTAATGCTACATAACGTTATACGTTATATCGTAATGCTACGTAACGTTATACGTCATATCGTAATGCTACATAACGTTATACGTCATATCGTAATGCTACATAACGTTATACGTTATAACGTAATACTACATAACGTTATACGTTATATCGTAATGCTACATAACGTTACACGTTATATCGTAATGCTAAATTACGTTATACGTTATATCGTAATGCTACATAACGTTATACGTTATATCGTAATGCTACATAACGATATACGTTATAACGTATTACCATATAAAGTTATACGTTATATCGTAGTGCTACATGACGTTATACGTTATATCGTAATGCTACATAACGTTATACGTTATATCGTAATGCTACATAACGGTATACGTTATTTCGCAATGCTACATAACGGTATACGTTATGACGTAATACTACGTAACGCTTTACGTTATAACGTAATACTACATAACGTTATAAGTTATAATGTAATACTACATAACGTCATTTGTTATAACGTAATTCTACATAACGTTATACGTTATACTTTAATGATACATAACGTTATACGTTATAACGTAATACTACATAACGCTACACGTTATATCGTAATGCTACATAACGGTATACGTTATTTCGTAATGCTACATAACGTTACACGTTATAACGTAATGCTACATAACGTTATTCGTTATATCGTAATGCTACATAACGTTACACGTCATATCGTAATGCTACATAACGTTGTACGTCATATCGTAATGCTACATAACGTTATACGTTGTATCGTAATGCTACATAACGTTATACGTTATATCGTAATGCTACATAACGATATACGTTATAACGTATTACCATATAAAGTTATACGTTATATCGTAGTGCTACATAACGTTATACGTTATATCGTAATGCTACATAACGTTATACGTTATATCGTAATGCTACATAACGGTATACGTTATTTCGTAATGCTACATAACGTTACACGTTATATCGTAATGCTACATAACGTTATTCGTTATATCGTAATGCTACATAACGTTATACGTCATATCGAAATGCTACATAACGTTATACGTCATATCGTAATGCTACATAACGTTATACGTCATAACGTATTACCATATAACGTTATACGTCATAACGTATTACCATATAACGTTATACTTTATAGCGTATTACCATATAAAGTTATACGTTATATCGTAATGCTACATAACGTTATACGTTATATCGTAATGCTACATAACGCTATACGTTATATCGTAATGCTACATAACGTTATACGTTATATCGTAATGCTACATAACGTTATACGTTAATTCGTAATGCTACATAACGGTATACGTTATGACGTAATACTACGTAACGTTATACGCTATGCTGTAATGCTACATATCGTTATACGTTATATCGTAATGCTACATAACGTTATACGTTATAGCGTATTACCATATAAAGTTATACGTTATATCGTAATACTACATAACGTCATTCGTTATAACGTAATTCTACATAACGTTATACGTTATACTGTAATGCTACATAACGTTATACGTTATATCGTTATGCTGCATAACGGTATACGTTATAACGTAATACTACATAACGTTATACGTTATATCGTAATGCTACATAACGGTATACGTTATTTCGTTATGCTACATAACGGTATACGTTATGACGTAATACTACGTAACGCTTTACGTTATACCGTAATACTGCATAACGTTATAAGTTATAATGTAATACTACATAACGTCAATCGTTATATCTTAATGCTACATAACGTTATACGTTATATCGTAATGCTACATTACGTTATACGTTATATCGTAATGCAACATAACGTTATACGTTATATCGTAATGCTACATAACGTTATACATTATATCGTAATGCTACATAACGTTATACGTTATATCGTAATGCTACATAACGTTATACGTTATATCGTAATGCTACATAACGTTATTCGTTATATCGTAATGCTACATAACGTTATACGTCATATCGTAATGCTACATAACGTTATACGTCATAACGTATTACCATGTAACGTTATACGTCATAACGTATTACCATATAACGTTATACGTTATATCGTAATGCTACATAACGTTATACGTTGTATCGTAATGCTACATAACGTTATACGTTATATCGTAATGCTACATAACGTTATACGTTATAACGTATTACCATATAAAGTTATACGTTATATCGTAATGCTACATAACGTTATACGTTATATCGTAATGCTACATAACGTTATACGATATATCGTAACGCTACATAACGTTATACGTTATAACGTATTACCATATAACGTTATACGTTACATCGTAATGCTACATAACGTTATACGTTATAACGTATTACCATATAACGTTATACGTTATATCGTAATGCTACATAACGTTATACGTTGTATCGTAATGCTACATAACGTTATACGTTATATCGTAATGCTACATAACGTTATACGTCATATCGTAATGCTACATAACGTTATACGTTATATCGTAATGCTACATAACGTTATACGTTATATCGTAATGCTACATAACGGTATACGTTATGACGTAATACTACGTAACGTTATACGCTATGCTGTAATGCTACATATCGTTATACGTTATATCGTAATGCTACATAACGTTATACGTTATAGCGTATTACCATATAAAGTTATACGTTATATCGTAATACTACATAACGTCATTCGTTATAACGTAATTCTACATAACGTTATACGTTATACTGTAATGCCACATAACGTTATACGTTATATCGTAATGCTACATAACGGTACACGTTATATAGTAATGCTACATAACGTTACACGTTATATCGTAATGCTACATAACGTTATTCGTTATATCGTAATGCTACATAACGTTATACGTCATATCGTAATGCTACATAACGTTATACGTCATAACGTATTACCATGTAACGTTATACGTCATAACGTATTACCATATAACGTTATACGTTATATCGTAATGCTACATAACGTTATACGTTGTATCGTAATGCTACATAACGTTATACGTTATATCGTAATGCTACATAACGTTATACGTTATAACGTATTACCATATAAAGTTATACGTTATATCGTAATGCTACATAACGTTATACGTTATATCGTAATGCTACATAACGTTATACGATATATCGTAACGCTACATAACGTTATACGTTATAACGTATTACCATATAACGTTATACGTTACATCGTAATGCTACATAACATTATACGCTATATCGTAATGCTACATAACGTTATACGTTATAACGTAATGCTACATAACGTTATACGTTATATCGTAATGCTACATAACGTTATACGTCATATCGTAATGCTACATAACGTTATACGTCATATCGTAATGCTACATAACGTTATACGTTATAACGTAATACTACATAACGTTATACGTTATATCGTAATGCTACATAACGTTACACGTTATATCGTAATGCTACATTACGTTATACGTTATATCGTAATGCTACATAACGTTATACGTTATATCGTAATGCTACATAACGATATACGTTATAACGTATTACCATATAAAGTTATACGTTATATCGTAGTGCTACATGACGTTATACGTTATATCGTAATGCTACATAACGTTATACGTTATATCGTAATGCTACATAACGGTATACGTTATTTCGCAATGCTACATAACGGTATACGTTATGACGTAATACTACGTAACGCTTTACGTTATAACGTAATACTACATAACGTTATAAGTTATAATGTAATACTACATAACGTCATTTGTTATAACGTAATTCTACATAACGTTATACGTTATACTGTAATGATACATAACGTTATACGTTATAACGTAATACTACATAACGCTACACGTTATATCGTAATGCTACATAACGGTATACGTTATTTCGTAATGCTACATAACGTTACACGTTATAACGTAATGCTACATAACGTTATTCGTTATATCGTAATGCTACATAACGTTATACGTCATATCGTAATGCTACATAACGTTGTACGTCATATCGTAATGCTACATAACGTTATACGTCATAACGTATTACCATATAACGTTATACGTCATAACGTATTACCATATAACGTTATACGTTATATCGTAATGCTACATAATGTTATACGTTGTATCGTAATGCTACATAACGTTATACGTTATATCGTAATGCTACATAACGATATACGTTATAACGTATTACCATATAAAGTTATACGTTATATCGTAGTGCTACATAACGTTATACGTTATATCGTAATGCTACATAACGTTATACGTTATATCGTAATGCTACATAACGGTATACGTTATTTCGTAATGCTACATAACGTTACACGTTATATCGTAATGCTACATAACGTTATTTGTTATATCGTAATGCTACATAACGTTATACGTCATATCGTAATGCTACATAACGTTATACGTCATATCGTAATGCTACATAACGTTATACGTCATAACGTATTACCATATAACGTTATACGTCATAACGTATTACCATATAACGTTATACTTTATAGCGTATTACCATATAAAGTTATACGTTATATCGTAATGCTACATAACGTTATACGTTATATCGTAATGCTACATAACGCTATACGTTATATCGTAATGCTACATAACGTTATACGTTATATCGTAATGCTACATAACGTTATACGTTAATTCGTAATGCTACATAACGGTATACGTTATGACGTAATACTACGTAACGTTATACGCTATGCTGTAATGCTACATATCGTTATACGTTATATCGTAATGCTACATAACGTTATACGTTATAGCGTATTACCATATAAAGTTATACGTTATATCGTAATACTACATAACGTCATTCGTTATAACGTAATTCTACATAACGTTATACGTTATACTGTAATGCTACATAACGTTATACGTTATATCGTTATGCTGCATAACGGTATACGTTATAACGTAATACTACATAACGTTATACGTTATATCGTAATGCTACATAACGTTACACGTTATATCGTAATGCTACATAACGTTATACGTTATAACGTATTACCATATAACGTTATACGCTACATCGTAATGCTACATAATGTTATACGTTATATCCTAATGCTACGTAACGTTATACGTTATATCGTAATGCTACATAACGTTATACGTTATATGGTAATGCTATATAACATCATACGTTATATCGTAATGCTACATGACGTTATATGTTATAACGTATTACCATGTAACGTTATACGTTATATCGTAATAATACATAACGTTATACGTTATATCGTAATGCTATATAATGTCATACGTTATATCGTAATGCTACATAACGTTACACGTTATATCGTAATGCTACATAACGTTATACGTTACATCGTAATGCTACATAACGTTATACGTTATAACGAATTACCATGTAACGTTATACGTTATATCGTAATGCTACATAACGTTATACGTTATATCGTAATGCTACATAACGTTATACGTTATAGCGTAGTACCATATAAAGTTATACGTTATATCGTAATGCTACATAACGTTATACGTTATATCGTAATGCTACATAACGTTATACGTTACATCATAATGCTACATAACGTTATACGTTATATCGTAATAATACATAACGTTATACGTTATATTGTAATGCTACGTAACGTTATACGTCATATCGTAATGCTACATAACGTTATACGTTATATGGTAATGCTATATAACGTCATACGTTATATCGTAATGCTACATAACGTTACACCTTATATCGTAATGCTACATAACGTTATACGTTATATCGTAATGCTACATAACGGTATACGTTATTTCGTTATGCTACATAACGGTATACGTTATGACGTAATACTACGTAACGCTTTACGTTATAACGTAATACTGCATAACGTTATACGTCATAACGTATTACCATATAACGTTATACGTCATAACGTATTACCATATAACGTTATACGTTATATCGTAATGCTACATAATGTTATACGTTGTATCGTAATGATACATAACGTTATACGTTATATCGTAATGCTACATAACGTTATACGTTATAACGTATTACCATATAAAGTTATACGTTATATCGTAGTGCTACATAACGTTATACGTTATATCGTAATGCTACATAACGTTATACGTTACATCGTAATGCTACATAACGTTATACGTTATATCGTAATAATACATAACGTTATACGTTATATTGTAATGCTACGTAACGTTATACGTCATATCGTAATGCTACATAACGTTATACGTTATATGGTAATGCTATATAACGTCATACGTTATATCGTAATGCTACATAACGTTACACGTTATATCGTAATGCTACATAACGTTATACGTTACATCGTAATGCTACATAACGTTAAACGTTATAACGAATTACCATGTAACGTTATACGTTATATCGTAATGCTACATAACGTTATACGTTATAGCGTAGTACCATATAAAGTTATACGTTATATCGTAATGCTACATAACGTTATACGTTATTTCGTAATGCTACATAACGTTACACGTTATATCGTAATGCTACATAACGTTATTCGTTATATCGTAATGCTACATAACGTTATACGTCATATCGTAATGCTACATAACGTTATACGTCATATCGTAATGCTACATAACGTTATACGTCATAACGTATTACCATATAACGTTATACGTCATAACGTATTACCATATAACGTTATACGTTATATCGTAATGCTACATAATGTTATACGTTGTATCGTAATGATACATAACGTTATACGTTATATCGTAATGCTACATAACGCTATACGTCATATCGTAATGCTACATAACGTTATACGTTAATTCGTAATGCTACATAACGGTATACGTTATGACGTAATACTACGTAACGTTATACGCTATGCTGTAATGCTACATATCGTTATACGTTATATCGTAATGCTACATAACGTTATACGTTATATGGTAGTGCTATATAACATCATACGTTATATCGTAATGCTACATGACGTTATATGTTATAACGTATTACCATGTAACGTTATACGTTATATCGTAATAATACATAACGTTATACGTTATATCGTAATGCTACATAACGTTATACGTTATATCGTAATGCTACATAACGTTATACGTTATATGGTAATGCTATATAACGTCATACGTTATATCGTAATGCTACATAACGTTACACGTTATATCGTATTGCTACATAACGTTATACGTTACATCGTAATGCTACATAACGTTATACGTTATAACGAATTACCATGTAACGTTATACGTTATATCGTAATGCTACATAACGTTATACGTTATATCGTAATGCTATATAACGTTATACGTCATATCTTAATGCTACATAACTTTATACGTCATAACGTATTAGCATATAACGTTATACGTCATAACGTATTACCATATAACGTTACACGTTATATCGTAATGCTACATAACGTTATACGTTATAACGTATTACCATATAACGTTATACGCTACATCGTAATGCTACATAACGTTATACGTTATATGGTAATGCTATATAACGTCATACGTTATATCGTAATGCTACATAACGTTATACGTCATAACGTATTACCATATAACGTTATACGTTATATCGTAATGCTACATAACGTTATATGTTATATCGTACTGCTACATAACGTTATACGTTATATCGTAATGCTACATAACGTTATACGTTATATCGTAATGCTATATAACGTTATACGTCATATCTTAATGCTACATAACTTTATACGTCATAACGTATTAGCATATAACGTTATACGTCATAACGTATTACCATATAACGTTATACGTTATATCGTCATGCTACATAACGTTATACGTTGTATCGTAATGATACATAACGTTATACGTTATATCGTAATGCTACATAACGTTATACGTTATAACGTATTACCATATAAAGTTATACGTTATATCGTAGTGCTACATAACGTTATACGTTATATCGTAATGCTACATAACGTTATACGTTACATCGTAATGCTACATAACGTTATACGTTATATCGTAATAATACATAACGTTATACGTTATATTGTAATGCTACGTAACGTTATACGTCATATCGTAATGCTACATAACGTTATACGTTATTTCGTAATGCTACATAACGTTACACGTTATATCGTAATGCTACATAACGTTATTCGTTATATCGTAATGCTACATAACGTTATACGTCATATCGTAATGCTACATAACGTTATACGTCATATCGTAATGCTACATAACGTTATACGTCATAACGTATTACCATATAACGTTATACGTCATAACGTATTACCATATAACGTTATACGTTATATCGTAATGCTACATAATGTTATACGTTGTATCGTAATGATACATAACGTTATACGTTATATCGTAATGCTACATAACGTTATACGTTATAACGTATTACCATATAAAGTTATACGTTATATCGTAGTGCTACATAACGTTATACGTTATATCGTAATGCTACATAACGTTATACGTTATATCGTAATGCTACATAACGGTATAAGTTATTTCGTAATGCTACATAACGTTACACGTTATATCGTAATGCTACATAACGTTATTCGTTATATCGTAATGCTACATAACGTTATACGTCATATCGTAATGCTACATAACGTTATACGTCATATCGTAATGCTACATAACGTTATACGTCATAACGTATTACCATATAACGTTATACGTCATAACGTATTACCATATAACGTTATACGTTATAGCGTATTACCATATAAAGTTATACGTTATATCGTAATGCTACATAGCGTTATACGATATATCGTAATGCTACATAACGCTATACGTTATATCGTAATGCTACATAACGTTATACGTTATAACGTAATGCTACATAACGTTATACGTTAATTCGTAATGCTACATAACGGTATACGTTATGACGTAATACTACGTAACGTTATACGCTATGCTGTAATGCTACATATCGTTATACGTTATATCGTAATGCTACATAACGTTATACGTTATAGCGTATTACCATATAAAGTTATACGTTATATCGTAATACTACATAACGTCATTCGTTATAACGTAATTCTACATAACGTTATACGTTATACTGTAATGCTACATAACGTTATACGTTATATCGTTATGCTGCATAACGGTATACGTTATAACGTAATACTACATAACGTTATACGTTATATCGTAATGCTACATAACGTTACACGTTATATCGTAATGCTACATAACGTTATACGTTATAACGTATTACCATATAACGTTATACGCTACATCGTAATGCTACATAATGTTATACGTTATATCGTAATGCTACGTAACGTTATACGTTATATCGTAATGCTACATAACGTTATACGTTATATGGTAATGCTATATAACATCATACGTTATATCGTAATGCTACATGACGTTATATGTTATAACGTATTACCATGTAACGTTATACGTTATATCGTAATAATACATAACGTTATACGTTATATCGTAATGCTACATAACGTTATACGTTATATCGTAATGCTACATAACGTTATACGTTATATGGTAATGCTATATAACGTCATACGTTATATCGTAATGCTACATAACGTTACACGTTATATCGTAATGCTACATAACGTTATACGTTACATCGTAATGCTACATAACGTTATACGTTATAACGAATTACCATGTAACGTTATACGTTATATCGTAATGCTACATAACGTTATACGTTATATCGTAATGCTATATAACGTTATACGTCATATCTTAATGCTACATAACTTTATACGTCATAACGTATTAGCATATAACGTTATACGTCATAACGTATTACCATATAACGTTACACGTTATATCGTAATGCTACATAACGTTATACGTTATAACGTATTACCATATAACGTTATACGCTACATCGTAATGCTACATAACGTTATACGTTATATGGTAATGCTATATAACGTCATACGTTATATCGTAATGCTACATAACGTTATACGTCATAACGTATTACCATATAACGTTATACGTTATATCGTAATGCTACATAACGTTATATGTTATATCGTACTGCTACATAACGTTATACGTTATATTGTAATGCTACATAACGTTATACGTTATATCGTAATGCTATATAACGTTATACGTCATATCTTAATGCTACATAACTTTATACGTCATAACGTATTAGCATATAACGTTATACGTCATAACGTATTACCATATAACGTTATACGTTATATCGTCATGCTACATAACGTTATACGTTATATCGTCATGCTACATAACGTTATACGTTATATCGTAATGCTACATAACGTTATACGTTATATCGTAATGCTACATAGCGTTATACGTTATATCGTAATGCTACACAACGGTACACGTTATATCGTAATGCTACATAACGTTACACGTTATATCGTAAAGCTACATAACGTTATACGTTATATCGTAATGCTACATAACGTTATACGTTAATTCGTAATGCTACATAACGGTATACGTTATGACGTAATACTACGTAACGTTATACGCTATGCTGTAATGCTACATATCGTTATACGTTATATCGTAATGCTACATAACGTTATACGTTATAGCGTATTACCATATAAAGTTATACGTTATATCGTAATACTACATAACGTCATTCGTTATAACGTAATTCTACATAACGTTATACGTTATACTGTAATGCTACATAACGTTATACGTTATATCGTTATGCTGCATAACGGTATACGTTATAACGTAATACTACATAACGTTATACGTTATATCGTAATGCTACATAACGTTACACGTTATATCGTAATGCTACATAACGTTATACGTTATAACGTATTACCATATAACGTTATACGCTACATCGTAATGCTACATAATGTTATACGTTATATCGTAATGCTACGTAACGTTATACGTTATATCGTAATGCTACATAACGTTATACGTTATATGGTAATGCTATATAACATCATACGTTATATCGTAATGCTACATGACGTTATATGTTATAACGTATTACCATGTAACGTTATACGTTATATCGTAATAATACATAACGTTATACGTTATATCGTAATGCTACATAACGTTATACGTTATATCGTAATGCTACATAACGTTATACGTTATGTGGTAATGCTATATAACGTCATACGTTATATCTTAATGCTACATAACGTTACACGTTATATCGTAATGCTACATAACGTTATACGTTACATCGTAATGCTACATAACGTTATACGTTATAACGAATTACCATGTAACGTTATACGTTATATCGTAATGCTACATAACGTTATACGTTATATCGTAATGCTATATAACGTTATACGTCATATCTTAATGCTACATAACTTTATACGTCATAACGTATTAGCATATAACGTTATACGTCATAACGTATTACCATATAACGTTACACGTTATATCGTAATGCTACATAACGTTATACGTTATAACGTATTACCATATAACGTTATACGCTACATCGTAATGCTACATAACGTTATACGTTATATGGTAATGCTATATAACGTCATACGTTATATCGTAATGCTACATAACGTTATACGTCATAACGTATTACCATATAACGTTATACGTTATATCGTAATGCTACATAACGTTATATGTTATATCGTACTGCTACATAACGTTATACGTTATATCGTAATGCTACATAACGTTATACGTTATATCGTAATGCTATATAACGTTATACGTCATATCTTAATGCTACATAACTTTATACGTCATAACGTATTAGCATATAACATTATACGTCATAACGTATTGCCATATAACGTTATACGTTATATCGTCATGCTACATAACGTTATACGTTATATCGTCATGCTACATAACGTTATACGTTATATCGTAATGCTACATAACATTATACGTTATATCGTAATGCTACATAACGTTATACGTTATATCGTAATGCTACACAACGGTACACGTTATATCGTAATGCTACATAACGTTACACGTTATATCGTAAAGCTACATAACGTTATACGTTATATCGTAATGCTACATAGCGTTATACGTTAATTCGTAATGCTACATAACGGTATACGTTATGACGTAATACTACGTAACGTTATACGCTATGCTGTAATGCTACATATCGTTATACGTTATATCGTAATGCTACATAACGTTATACGTTATAGCGTATTACCATATAAAGTTATACGTTATATCGTAATACTACATAACGTCATTCGTTATAACGTAATTCTACATAACGTTATACGTTATACTGTAATGCTACATAACGTTATACGTTATATCGTTATGCTGCATAACGGTATACGTTATAACGTAATACTACATAACGTTATACGTTATATCGTAATGCTACATAACGTTACACGTTATATCGTAATGCTACATAACGTTATACGTTATAACGTATTACCATATAACGTTATACGCTACATCGTAATGCTACATAATGTTATACGTTATATCGTAATGCTACGTAACGTTATACGTTATATCGTAATGCTACATAACGTTATACGTTATATGGTAATGCTATATAACATCATACGTTATATCATAATGCTACATGACGTTATATGTTATAACGTATTACCATGTAACGTTATACGTCATATCGTAATAATACATAACGTTATACGTTATATCGTAATGCTACATAACGTTATACGTTATATCGTAATGCTACATAACGTTATACGTTATATGGTAATGCTATATAACGTCATACGTTATATCGTAATGCTACATAACGTTACACGTTATATCGTAATGCTACATAACGTTATACGTTACATCGTAATGCTACATAACGTTATACGTTATAACGAATTACCATGTAACGTTATACGTTATATCGTAATGCTACATAACGTTATACGTTATATCGTAATGCTATATAACGTTATACGTCATATCTTAATGCTACATAACTTTATACGTCATAACGTATTAGCATATAACGTTATACGTCATAACGTATTACCATATAACGTTACACGTTATATCGTAATGCTACATAACGTTATACGTTATAACGTATTACCATATAACGTTATACGCTACATCGTAATGCTACATAACGTTATACGTTATATGGTAATGCTATATAACGTCATACGTTATATCGTAATGCTACATAACGTTATACGTCATAACGTATTACCATATAACGTTATACGTTATATCGTAATGCTACATAACGTTATATGTTATATCGTACTGCTACATAACGTTATACGTTATATCGTAATGCTACATAACGTTATACGTTATATCGTAATGCTATATAACGTTATACGTCATATCTTAATGCTACATAACTTTATACGTCATAACGTATTAGCATATAACGTTATACGTCATAACGTATTACCATATAACGTTATACGTTATATCGTCATGCTACATAACGTTATACGTTATATCGTCATGCTACATAACGTTATACGTTATATCGTAATTCTACATAACGTTATACGTTATACTGTAATGCTACATAACGTTATACGTTATATCGTTATGCTGCATAACGGTATACGTTATAACGTAATACTACATAACGTTATACGTTATATCGTAATGCTACATAACGTTACACGTTATATCGTAATGCTACATAACGTTATACGTTATAACGTATTACCATATAACGTTATACGCTACATCGTAATGCTACATAATGTTATACGTTATATCGTAATGCTACGTAACGTTATACGTTATATCGTAATGCTACATAACGTTATACGTTATATGGTAATGCTATATAACATCATACGTTATATCGTAATGCTACATGACGTTATATGTTATAACGTATTACCATGTAACGTTATACGTTATATCGTAATAATACATAACGTTATACGTTATATCGTAATGCTACATAACGTTATACGTTATATCGTAATGCTACATAACGTTATACGTTATATGGTAATGCTATATAACGTCATACGTTATATCGTAATGCTACATAACGTTACACGTTATATCGTAATGCTACATAACGTTATACGTTACATCGTAATGCTACATAATGTTATACGTTATAACGAATTACCATGTAACGTTATACGTTATATCGTAATGCTACATAACGTTATACGTTATATCGTAATGCTATATAACGTTATACGTCATATCTGAATGCTACATAACTTTATACGTCATAACGTATTAGCATATAACGTTATACGTCATAACGTATTACCATATAACGTTACACGTTATATCGTAATGCTACATAACGTTATACGTTATAACGTATTACCATATAACGTTATACGCTACATCGTAATGCTACATAACGTTATACGTTATATGGTAATGCTATATAACGTCATACGTTATATCGTAATGCTACATAACGTTATACGTCATAACGTATTACCATATAACGTTATACGTTATATCGTATTGCTACATAACGTTATATGTTATATCGTACTGCTACATAACGTTATACGTTATATCGTTGTGCTACATAACGTTATACGTTATATCGTAATGCTATATAACGTTATACGTCATATCTTAATGCTACATAACTTTATACGTCATAACGTATTAGCATATAACGTTATACGTCATAACGTATTACCATATAACGTTATACGTTATATCGTCATGCTACATAACGTTATACGTTATATCGTCATGCTACATAACGTTATACGTTATATCGTAATGCTACATAACGTTATACGTTATATCGTAATGCTACATAACGTTATACGTTATATCGTAATGCTACACAACGGTACACGTTATATCGTAATGCTACATAACGTTACACGTTATATCGTAAAGCTACATAACGTTATACGTTATATCGTAATGCTACATAACGTTATACGTCCTATCGTAATGCTACATAACGTTATACGTCATAACGTATTACCATATAACGTTATACGTTATATCGTAATGCTACATAACGTTATACGTTATATCGTAATGCAACATAACGTTATAGGTTATATCGTAATGCTACATAACGTTATACGTTATAACGTATTACCATATAACGTTATACGTTACATCGTAATGCTACATAACGTTATAGGTTATATCGTAATGCTACATAACGTTATACGTTATAACGTATTACCATATAACGTTATACGTTACATCGTAATGCTACATAACGTTATACGCTATATCGTAATGCTACATAACGTTATACGTTATAACGTAATGCTACATAACGTTATACGTCATATCGTAATGCTACACAACGTTATACGTCATATCGTAATGCTACATAACGTTATACGTTATAACGTAATACTACATAATGTTATACATTATATCGTAATGCTACATGACGTTACACGTTATATCGTAATGCTACATAACATTATACGTTATATCGTAATGCTACATAACGTTATACGTTATGTCGTAATGCTACATAACGCTACACGTTATATCGTATTGCTACATAACGGTATACGTTATTTCGTAATGCTACATAACGGTATACGTTATGACGTAATACTACGTAACGCTTTACGTTATAACGTAATACTACATAACGTTATAAGTTATAATGTAATACTACATAACGTCATTCGTTATAACGTAATTCTACATAACGTTATACGTTATACTGTAATGCTACATAACGTTATAGGTTATAACGTAATACTACATAATGTTATACGTTATAGCGTTATAGTATATAATGTCATACGCTAGATCGTAATGCTACATAACGTCATACGTTATATCGTAATGCTACATAACGTCATACGTTATAACGTACTGCTACATAACGTTATATGTTATATCGTACTGCTACATAACGTTATACGTTATATCGTAATGCTGCATAACTTTATACGTCATAACGTATTACCATATAACGTTATACGTCATAACGTATTACCATATAACGTTATACGTCATAACGTATTACCATATAACGTTATACGTTATATCGTAATGCTACATAACGTTATAAGTTATAATGTAATACTACATAACGTCATTCGTTATATCGTAATTCTACATAACGTTATACGTTATATCGTAATGCTACATAACGTTATATGTTATATCGTACTGCTACATAACGTTATACGTTATATCGTAATGCTACATAACTTTATACGTCATAACGTATTACCATATAACGTTATACGTCATAACGTATTACCATATAACGTTATTCGTTATATCGTAATGCTACATAACGTTATACGTTATAACGTATTACCATGTAACGTTATACGTTATATCGTAATAATACATAACGTTATACGTTATATCGTAATGCTACGTAACGTTATACGTTATATCGTAATGCTACATAACGTTATACGTTATGTCGTAATGCTAAAAAACGTTATACGTTATATCGTAATGCTACATAACGTTATACGTTATAACGTATTACCATATAACGTTATACGCTACATCGTAATGCTACATAATGTTATACGTTATATCGTAATGCTACGTAACGTTATACGTTATATCGTAATGCTACATAACGTTATACGTTATATGGTAATGCTATATAACATCATACGTTATATCGTAATGCTACATAACGTTATATGTTATAACGTATTACCATGTAACGTTATACGTTATATCGTAATGCTACATAACGTTACACGTTATATCGTAATGCTACATAACATTATACGTTATATCGTAATGCTACATAACGTTATACGTTATGTCGTAATGCTACATAACGCTACACGTTATATCGTATTGCTACATAACGGTATACGTTATTTCGTAATGCTACATAACGGTATACGTTATGACGTAATACTACGTAACTCTTTACGTTATAACGTAATACTACATAACGTTATAAGTTATAATGTAATACTACATAACGTCATTCGTTATAACGTAATTCTACATAACGTTATACGTTATACTGTAATGCTACATAACGTTATAGGTTATAACGTAATACTACATAATGTTATACGTTATAGCGTTATAGTATATAATGTCATACGCTAGATCGTAATGCTACATAACGTCATACGTTATATCGTAATGCTACATAACGTCATACATTATAACGTACTGCTACATAACGTTATATGTTATATCGTACTGCTACATAACGTTATACGTTATATCGTAATGCTACATAACTTTATACGTCATAACGTATTACCATATAACGTTATACGTCATAACGTATTACCATATAACGTTATACGTCATGACGTATTACCATATAACGTTATACGTTATATCGTAATGCTACATAACGTTATAAGTTATAATGTAATACTACATAACGTCATTCGTTATATCGTATTCTACATAACGTTATACGTTATATCGTTATGCTACATAACGTTATATGTTATATCGTACTGCTACATAACGTTATACGTTATATCGTAATGCTACATAACTTTATACGTCATAACGTATTACCATATAACGTTATACGTCATAACGTATTACCATATAACGTTATTCGTTATATCGTAATGCTACATAACGTTATACGTTATAACGTATTACCATGTAACGTTATACGTTATATCGTAATAATACATAACGTTATACGTTATATCGTAATGCTACGTAACGTTATACGTTATATCGTAATGCTACATAACGTTATACGTTATAGCGTATTACCATATAAAGTTATACGTTATATCGTCATGCTACATAACGTTATACGTTATATCGTAATGCTACATAACGTTATACGTTATATCGTAATGCTATATAACGTTATACGTCATATCTTAATGCTACATAACTTTATACGTCATAACGTATTAGCATATAACGTTATACGTCATAACGTATTACCATATAACGTTATACGTTATATCGTCATGCTACATAACGTTATACCTTATAGCGTTATAGAATATAACGCCATACGATATATCGTAATGCTACATTACGTCATACGTTATATCGTAATGCCACATAACGTTATACGTTATAACGTATTACCATGCAACGTTATACGTTATATCGTAATACTACATAACGTTATACGTTATATCGTAATGCTATATAACATCATACGTTATATCGTAATGCTACATAACGTTATATGTTATAACGTATTACCATGTAACGTTATACGTTATATCGTAATGCCACATAACGTTACACGTTATATCGTAATGCTACATAACATTATACGTTATATCGTAATGCTACATAACGTTATACGTTATGTCGTAATGCTACATAACGCTACACGTTATATCGTATTGCTACATAACGGTATACGTTATTTCGTAATGCTACATAACGGTATACGTTATGACGTAATACTACGTAACTCTTTACGTTATAACGTAATACTACATAACGTTATAAGTTATAATGTAATACTACATAACGTCATTCGTTATAACGTAATTCTACATAACGTTATACGTTATACTGTAATGCTACATAACGTTATAGGTTATAACGTAATACTACATAATGTTATACGTTATAGCGTTATAGTATATAATGTCATACGCTAGATCGTAATGCTACATAACGTCATACGTTATATCGTAATGCTACATAACGTCATACATTATAACGTACTGCTACATAACGTTATATGTTATATCGTACTGCTACATAACGTTATACGTTATATCGTAATGCTACATAACTTTATACGTCATAACGTATTACCATATAACGTTATACGTCATAACGTATTACCATATAACGTTATACGTCATGACGTATTACCATATAACGTTATACGTTATATCGTAATGCTACATAACGTTATAAGTTATAATGTAATACTACATAACGTCATTCGTTATATCGTATTCTACATAACGTTATACGTTATATCGTTATGCTACATAACGTTATATGTTATATCGTACTGCTACATAACGTTATACGTTATATCGTAATGCTACATAACTTTATACGTCATAACGTATTACCATATAACGTTATACGTCATAACGTATTACCATATAACGTTATTCGTTATATCGTAATGCTACATAACGTTATACGTTATAACGTATTACCATGTAACGTTATACGTTATATCGTAATAATACATAACGTTATACGTTATATCGTAATGCTACGTAACGTTATACGTTATATCGTAATGCTACATAACGTTATACGTTATAGCGTATTACCATATAAAGTTATACGTTATATCGTCATGCTACATAACGTTATACGTTATATCGTAATGCTACATAACGTTATACGTTATATCGTAATGCTATATAACGTTATACGTCATATCTTAATGCTACATAACTTTATACGTCATAACGTATTAGCATATAACGTTATACGTCATAACGTATTACCATATAACGTTATACGTTATATCGTCATGCTACATAACGTTATACGTTATAGCGTTATAGAATATAACGCCATACGATATATCGTAATGCTACATTACGTCATACGTTATATCGTAATGCCACATAACGTTATACGTTATAACGTATTACCATGCAACGTTATACGTTATATCGTAATACTACATAACGTTATACGTTATATCGTAATGCTACATAACGTTATACGTTATATCGTAATGCTACATAACGTTATACGTTATGTCGTAATGCTAAAAAACGTTATACGTTATATCGTAATGCTACATAACGTTATACGTTATAACGTATTACCATGTAGCGTTATACGTTATATCGTAATACTACATAACGTTATACGTTATATCGTAATGCTACATAACGTTATACGTTATAACGTATTACCATATAACGTTATACGCTACATCGTAATGCTACATAATGTTATACGTTATATCGTAATGCTACGTAACGTTATACGTTATATCGTAATGCTACATAACGTTATACGTTATATGGTAATGCTATATAACGTCATACGTTATATCGTAATGCTACATAATGTTATACGTTATATCGTAATGCTACGTAACGTTATACGTTATATCGTAATGCTACATAACGTTATACGTTATATGGTAATGCTATATAACATCATACGTTATATCGTAATGCTACATAACGTTATACGTTATATCGTAATGCTACATAACGTTATACGTTATAACGTATTACCATATAACGTTATACGCTACATCGTAATGCTACATAATGTTATACGTTATATCGTAATGCTACGTAACGTTATACGTTATATCGTAATGCTACATAACGTTATACGTTATATGGTAATGCTATATAACATCATACGTTATATCGTAATGCTACATAACGTTATATGTTATAACGTATTACCATGTAACGTTATACGTTATATCGTAATAATACATAACGTTATACGTTATATCGTAATGCCACGTAACGTTATACGTTATATCGTAATGCTACATAACGTTATACGTTATATGGTAGTGCTATATAACGTCATACGTTATATCGTAATGCTACATAACGTTACTCGTTATATCGTAATGCTACATAACGTTATACGTTACATCGTAATGCTTCATAACGTTATACGTTATAACGAATTACCATGTAACGTTATACGTTATATCGTAATGCTACATAACGTTATACGTTATATCGTAATGCTACATAACGTTATACGTTATATCGTAATGCTACATAACGTTATACGTTATAGCGTAGTACCATATAAAGTTATACGTTATATCGTAATGCTACATAACGTTATACGTTATATCGTAATGCTACATAACGTTATACGTTACATCGTAATGCTACATAACGTTATACGTTATATCGTAATAATACATAACGTTATACGTTATATTGTAATGCTACGTAACGTTATACGTCATATCGTAATGCTACATAACGTTATACGTTATATGGTAATGCTATAGAACGTCATACGTTATATCGTAATGCTACATAACGTTACACGTTATATCGTAATGCTACATAACGTTATACGTTATATCGTAATGCTACATAACGTTATACGTCCTATCGTAATGCTACATAACGTTATACGTCATAACGTATTACCATATAACGTTATACGTCATAACGTATTACCATATAACGTTATACGTTATATCGTAATGCTACATAACGTTATAAGTTATAATGTAATACTACATAACGTCATTCGTTATATCGTATTCTACATAACGTTATACGTTATATCGTAATGCTACATAACGTTATACGTTATATCGTCATGCTACATAACGTTATACGTTATAGCGTTATAGAATATAACGCCATACGATATATCGTAATGCTACGTTACGTCATACGTTATATCGTAATGCTACATAACGTTATACGTTATATCGTAATGCAACATAACGTTATAGGTTATATCGTAATGCTACATAACGTTATACGTTATAACGTATTACCATATAACGTTATACGTTACATGGTAATGCTACATAACGTTATACGCTATATCGTAATGCTACATAACGTTATACGTTATACCGAAATGCTACATAACGTTATACGTTATATCGTAATGCTAAATAACGTTATACGTCATATCGTAATGCTACATAACGTTATACGTCATATCGTATTGCTACATAACGTTATACGGTATAACGTAATACTACATAACGTTATACATTTTATCGTAATGCTACATAACGTTACACGTTATATCGTAATGCTACATAACATTAAACGTTATATCGTAATGCTACATAACGTTATACGTTATATCGTAATGCTACATAACGCTACACGTTATATCGTAATGCTACATAACGGTATACGTTATTTCGTAATGCTACATAACGGTATACGTTATGTCGTAATGCTACATAACGTTATACGTTATATCGTAATGCTACATAACGTTATACGTTACATCGTAATGCTACATAACGTTATACGTTATAACGTATTACCATGTAACGTTATACGTTATATCGTAATAATACATAACGTTATACGTTATATCGTAATGCTACATAACGTTATACGTTATGTCGTAATGCTACATAACGTTATACGTTATACCGTAATGCTACATAACGTTATACGTTATATCGTAGTGCTACATAACGTTATACGTTATGTCGTAATGCTACATAACGTTATACGTTATACCGTAATGCTACATAACGTCATACGTTATATCGTAATGCTACATAACGTCATACGTTATATCGTAATGCTACATAACGGTATACGTTATTTCGTTATGCTACATAACGGTATACGTTATGACGTAATACTACGTAACGCTTTACGTTATAACGTAATACTGCATAACGTTATTAGTTATAATGTAATACTACATAACGTCATTCGTTATATCGTAATTCTACATAACGTTATACGTTATATCGTAATGCTACATAACGTTATATGTTATATCGTACTGCTACATAACGTTATACGTTATATCGTAATGCTACATAACTTTATACGTCATAACGTATTACCATATAACGTTATACGTCATAACGTATTACCATATAACGTTATACGTTATATCGTAATGCTACATAACGTTATACGTTATAACGTATTACCATGTAACGTTATACGTTATATCGTAATAATACATAACGTTATACGTTATATCGTAATGCTACGTAACGTTATACGTTATATCGTAATGCTACATAACGTTATACGTTATAGCGTATTACCATATAAAGTTATACGTTATATCGTCATGCTACATAACGTTATACGTTATATCGTAATGCTACATAACGTTATACGTTACATCGTAATGCTACATAACGTTATACGTTATAACGTATTACCATGTAACGTTATACGTTATATCGTAATAATACATAACGTTATACGTAATATTGTAATGCTACGTAACGTTATACGTTATATCGTAATGCTACATAACGTTATACGTTATAGCGTTATAGTATATAACGCCATACGATATATCGTAATGCTACATTACGTCATACGTTATATCGTAATGCCACATAACGTTATACGTTATAACGTATTACCATGCAACGTTATACGTTATATCGTAATAGTACATAACGTTATACGTTATATCGTAATGCTACATAACGTTATACGTTATATCGTAATGCTACATAACGTTATACGTTATGTCGTAATGCTAAAAAACGTTATACGTTACATCGTAATGCTACATAACGTTATACGTTATATCGTAATGCTACGTAACGTTATACGTTATATCGTAATGCTACATAACGTTATACGTTATAGCGTATTACCATATAAAGTTATACGTTATATCGTCATGCTACATAACGTTATACGTTATATCGTAATGCTACATAACGTTATACGTTACATCGTAATGCTACATAACGTTATACGTAATAACGTATTACCATGTAACGTTATACGTTATATCGTAATAATACATAACGTTATACGTAATATTGTAATGCTACGTAACGTTATACGTTATATCGTAATGCTACATAACGTTATACGTTATAGCGTTATAGTATATAACGCCATACGATATATCGTAATGCTACATTACGTCATACGTTATATCGTAATGCCACATAACGTTATACGTTATAACGTATTACCATGCAACGTTATACGTTATATCGTAATAGTACATAATGTTATACGTTATAGCGTTATAGTATATAACGTCATACGCTATATCGTAATGCTACATTGCGTAATACGTTATATCGTAATGCTACATAGCGTCATACGTTATAACGTAGTGCTACATAACGTTATACGTTATAACGTATTACCACGTATCGTTATACGTTATATCGTAATAATACATAACGTTATACGTTATATTGTAATGCTACATAACGTTACACGTTATATCGTAATTCTACATAACGTTATACGTTCTATTGTAATGCTACATAACGTTATATGTTATAACGTAATACTACATAATGTTATACGTTATAGCGTTATAGTATATAACGTCATACGCTATATCGTAATGCTACATTGCGTCATACGTTAAATCGTAATGCTACATAACGTCATACGTTATAACGTAGTGCTACATAACGTTATACGTTATATCGTTATGCTACATAACGTTATACGTTATATCGTAATGCTACATAACATTATACGTTATATCGAAATGCTACATAACGTTATACGTTATATCTTAATGCTACATAACGCTACACGTTATATCGTAATGCTACATAACGGTATACGTTATTTCGTAATGCTACATAACGGTATACGTTATGACGTAATACTACGTAACGCTTTACGTTATAACGTAATGCTACATAACGTTATAAGTCATATCGTAATGCTACATAACGTTATACGTTATAACGTAATACTACATAACGTTATACATTATATCGTAATGCTACATAACGTTACACGTTATATCGTAATGCTACATAACATTATACGTTATATCGTAATGCTACATAACGGTATACGTTATTTCGTAATGCTACATAACGGTATACGTTATGGCGTAATACTACGTAACGCTTTACGTTATAACGTAATACTACATAACGTTATAAGTTATAATGTAATACTACATAACGTCATTCGTTATAACGTAATTCTACATAACGTTATACGTTATACTGTAATGCTACATAACGTTATAGGTTATAACGTAATACTACATAATGTTATACGTTATAGCGTTATAGTATATAATATCATACTCTAGATAGTAATGCTACATAACGTTATACGTTATAACGTATTACCACGTAACGTTATACGTTATATCGTAATAATACATAACGTTATACGTTATATTGTAATGCTACATAACGTTACACGTTATATCGTAATGCTACATAACGTTATACGTTATATCGTCATGCTACATAACGTTATACGTTATAACGTATTACCATGTAACGTTATACGTTATATCGTAATACTTCATAAGGTTATGCGTTACATCGTAATGCTACATAACGTTATACGTTATATCGTAATGCTACATAACGTTATACGTTATGTCGTAATGCTACATAACGTTATACGTTATACCGTAATGCTACATAACGTCATACGTTATATCGTAATGCTACATAACGTCATACGTTATAACGTACTGCTACATAACGTTATACGTTATATCGTTATGCTACATAACGTTATACGTTATATCGTAATGCTACATAACGTTATACGTTATATCGTAATGCTACATAACGGTATACGTTATTTCGTTATGCTACATAACGGTATACGTTATGACGTAATACTACGTAACGCTTTACGTTATAACGTAATACTGCATAACGTTATAAGTTATAATGTAATACTACATAACGTCATTCGTTATATCGTAATTCTACATAACGTTATACGTTATATCGTAATGCTACATAACGTTATATGTTATATCGTACTGCTACATAACGTTATACGTGATATCGTAATGCTACATAACTTTATACGTCATAACGTATTACCATATAACGTTATACGTCATAACGTATTACCATACAACGTTATTCGTTATATCGTAATGCTACATAACGTTATACGTTATAACGTATTACCATGTAACGTTATACGTTATATCGTAATAATACATAACGTTATACGTTATATCGTAATGCTACGTAACGTTATACGTTATATCGTAATGCTACATAACGTTATACGTTATAGCGTATTACCATATAAAGTTATACGTTATATCGTCATGCTACACAACGTTATACGTTATATCGTAATGCTACATAACGTTATACGTTACATCGTAATGCTACATAACGTTATACGTTATAACGTATTACCATGTAACGTTATACGTTATATCGTAATAATACATAACGTTATACGTTATATTGTAATGCTACGTAACGTTATACGTTATATCGTAATGCTACGTAACGTTATACGTTATATCGTAATGCTACATAACGTTATACGTTATATGGTAATGCTATATAACATCATACGTTATATCGTAATGCTACATAACGTTATATGTTATAACGTATTACCATGTAACGTTATACGTTATATCGTAATAATACATAACGTTATACGTTATATCGTAATGCCACGTAACGTTATACGTTATATCGTAATGCTACATAACGTTATAGGTTATATCGTAATGCTACATAACGTTATACGTTATAACGTATTACCATATAACGTTATACGTTACATCGTAATGCTACATAACGTTATACGCTATATCGTAATGCTACATAACGTTATACGTTATACCGAAATGCTACATAACGTTATACGTTATATCGTAATGCTAAATAACGTTATACGTTATGACGTAATACTACGTAACGCTTTACGTTATAACGTAATACTACATAACGTTATAAGTTATAATGTAATACTACATAACGTCATTCGTTATAACGTAATTCTACATAACGTTATACGTTATACTGTAATGCTACATAACGTTATACGTTACATCGTAATGCTTCATAACGTTATTCGTTATAACGAATTACCATGTAACGTTATACGTTATATCGTAATGCTACATAACGTTATACGTTATATCGTAATGCTACATAACGTTATACGTTATATCGTAATGCTACATAACGTTATACGTTATAGCGTAGTACCATATAAAGTTGTACGTTATATCGTAATGCTACATAACGTTATACGTTATATCGTAATGCTACATAACGTTATATGTTACATCGTAATGCTACATAACGTTATACGTTATATCGTAATAATACATAACGTTATACGTTATATTGTAATGCTACGTAACGTTATACGTCATATCGTAATGCTACATAACGTTATACGTTATATGGTAATGCTATAGAACGTCATACGTTATATCGTAATGCTACATAACGTTACACGTTATATCGTAATGCTACATAACGTTATACGTTATATCGTAATGCTACATAACGTTATACGTCCTATCGTAATGCTACATAACGTTATACGTCATAACGTATTACCATATAACGTTATACGTCATAACGTATTACCATATAACGTTATACGTTATATCGTAATGCTACATAACGTTATACGTTATATCGTAATGCAACATAACGTTATAGGTTATATCGTAATGCTACATAACGTTATACGTTATAACGTATTACCATATAACGTTATACGTTACATCGTAATGCTACATAACGTTATACGCTATATCGTAATGCTACATAACATTATACGTTATACCGAAATGCTACATAACGTTATACGTTATATCGTAATGCTAAATAACGTTATACGTCATATCGTAATGCTACATAACGGTATACGTTATGACGTAATACTACGTAACGCTTTACGTTATACCGTAATACTACATAACGTTATAAGTTATAATGTAATACTACATAACGTCATTCGTTATAACGTAATTCTACATAACGTTATACGTTATACTGTAATGCTACATAACGTTATAGGTTATAACGTAATACTACATAATGTTATACGTTATAGCGTTATAGTATATAATATCATACTCTAGATCGTAATGCTACATAACGTTATACGTTATAACGTATTACCACGTAACGTTATACGTTATATCGTAATAATACATAACGTTATACGTTATATTGTAATGCTACATAACGTTACACGTTATATCGTAATGCTACATAACGTTATACGTTATATCGTAATGCTACATAACGTTATACGTTATATCGTAATGCTACATAACGCTACACGTTATATCGTAATGCTACATAACGGTATACGTTATTTCGTAATGCTACATAACGGTATACGTTATGACGTAATACTACGTAACGCTTTACGTTATAACGTAATACTACATAACGTTATAAGTTATATCGTACTGCTACATAACGTTATACGTTATATCGTAATGCTACATAACTATATATGTCATAACGTATTACCATATAACGTTATACGTTATATCGTAATGCTACATAACGTTATACGTTATAACGTATTACCATGTAACGTTATACGTTATATCGTAATAATACATAACGTTATACGTTATTACGTATTACCAGGTAACGTTATACGCTATATGGTAATAATACATAACGTTATACGTTATATCGTATTACTACGTAACGTTATACGTTATATCGTAATGCTACATAACGTTATACGTTATATGGTAATGCTACATAACGTTATACGTTATAAAGCATTACCATATAAAGTTATACGTTATATCGTAAATCTACATAACGTTATACGTTATATCGTAATGCTACATAACGTTATACGTTATATCGTAATGCTACATAACGTTATACATCATATCGTAATGCTACATAACGTTATACGTCATATCGTAATGCTACATAACGTTATACGTTATAACGTAATGCTACATAGCGTTATACGTTATATCGTAATGCTACATAACGTTACACGTTATATCGTAATGCTACATAACGGTATACGTTATTTCGTAATGCTACATAACGGTATACGTTATGACGTAATACTACGTAACGCTTTACGTTATAACGTAATACTACATAACGTTATAAGTTATAATGTTATACTACATAACGTCTTTCGTTATAACGTAATTCTACATAACGTTGTACGTTATATCGTAATGCTACATAACGTTACACGTTATATCGTAATGCTACATAACGTTACACGTTATATCGTAATGCTACATAACGTTATACGTTATAACGTATTACCATGTAACGTTACACGTTATATCGTAATGCTACATAACGGTATACGTTATTTCGTAATGCTACATAACGGTATACGTTATGACGTAATACTACATAACGCTTTACGTTAGAACGTAATACTACATAACGTTATAAGTTATAATGTAATACTACATAACGTCATTCGTTATAACGTAATTCTACATAACGTTATACGT
Source organism: Bombus lapidarius (assembly GCA_936014575.1). Lineage (NCBI taxonomy): Eukaryota > Metazoa > Arthropoda > Insecta > Hymenoptera > Apidae > Bombus > Bombus lapidarius. Next base: position 203,771 of record CAKXZU010000156.1, read on the forward strand.
TATACTGTAATGGTACATAACGTTATACGTTATAACATAATACTACATAATGTTATACGTTATAGCGTTATAGTATATAACGTCATACGATATATCGTAATACTACATAACGTCATACGTTATATCGTAATGCTACATAACGTTATACGTTATATCGCAATGCTACATAACGTCATTCGTTATAACGTAATTCTACATAACGTTATACGTTATATTGTAATGCTACATAACGTTATACGTTATAACGTAATACTACATGATGTTATACGTTATAGCGTTATAGTATATAACGTCATACGCTATATCGTAATGCTACATTACGTCATACGTTATATCGTAATGCTACATAACGTCATACGTTATAACGTAGTGCTACATAACGTTATACGTTATATCGTTATGCTACATAACGTTATACGTCATATCGTATTGCTACGTAACGTTATACGTTATATCGTAACGCTACATAACGTTATACGTTATATCGTAATGCTACATAACGTTATACGTTATACCGTAATGCTACATAACGTTATACGTTATATCGATATGCTACATAACGTTATACGTCATATCGTAATGCTACGTAACGTTATACGTTATATCGTAACGCTACATAACGTTATACGTTATATCGTAATGCTACATAACGTTATACGTTATATCGTAATGCTACATAACGTTATACGTTATATCGTAATGCTACATAACGTTATACGTTATGTCGTAATGCTAAAAAACGTTATACGTTATATCGTAATGCTATATAACGTTATACGTTATATCGTAATGCTACATAACGTTACACGATATATCGTAATGCTGCATAACGGTATACGTTATTCCTTAATGCTACATAACGGTATACGTTATGACGTAATACTACGTAACGCTTTACGTTATAACGTAATACTACATAACGTTATAAGTTATAATGTAATACTACATAACGTCATTCGTTATAACGTAATTCTACATAACGTTATACGTTGTATTGTAATGCTACATAACGTTATACGTTATAACGTAATACTACATAATGTTATACGTTATAGCGTTATAGTATATAACGCCATACGCTATATCGTAACGCTACATTACGTCATACGTTATATCGTAATGCTACATAACGTCATACGTTGTAACGTAGTGCTACATAACGTTATACGTTATAACGTATTACCACGTAACGTTATACGTTATATCGTAATAATACATAACGTTATACGTTATATTGTAATGCTACATAACGTTACACGTTATATCGTAATGCTACATAACGTTATACGTTATATCGTAATGCTACATAACGTTATACGTTATAACGTATTACCATGTAACGTTATACGTTATATCGTAATACTTCATAACGTTATACGTTACATCGTAATGCTACATAACGTTATACGTTATATCGTAATGCTACATAACGTTATACGTTATGTCGTAATGCTAAAAAACGTTATACGTTATATCGTAATGCTATATAACGTTATACGTTATATCGTAATGCTACATAACGTTACACGATATATCGTAATGCTGCATAACGGTATACGTTATTTCGTAATGCTACATAACGGTATACGTTATATCGTAATGCTACATAACGTTATACGTTATGTCGTAATGCTAAAAAACGTTATACGTTATATCGTAATGCTATATAACGTTATACGTTATATCGTAATGCTACATAACGTTACACGATATATCGTAATGCTGCATAACGGTATACGTTATTTCGTAATGCTACATAACGGTATACGTTATGACGTAATACTACGTAACGCTTTACGTTATAACGTAATACTACATAACGTTATAAGTTATAATGTAATACTACATAACGTCATTCGTTATAACGTAATTCTACATAACGTTATACGTTATATTGTAATGCTACATAACGTTATATGTTATAACGTAATACTACATAATGTTATACGTTATAGCGTTATAGTATATAACGTCATACGCTATATCGTAATGCTACATTGCGTCATACGTTATATCGTAATGCTACATAACGTCATACGTTATAACGTAGTGCTACATAACGTTATACGTTATATCGTTATGCTACATAACGTTATACGTTATATCGTTATGCTACATAACGTTATACGTTATATCGTAATGCTACATAACATTATACGTTATATCGTAATGCTACATAACGTTATACGTTATATCGTAATAATACGTAACGCTTTACGTTATAACGTAATGCTACATAACGTTATACGTCATATCGTAATGCTACATAACGTTATACGTTATAACGTAATACTACATAACGTTATACATTATATCGTAATGCTACATAACGTTACACGTTATATCGTATCGCTACATAACATTATACGTTATATCGTAATGCTACATAACGTTATACGTTATATCGTTATGCTACATAACGTTATACGTTATATCGTAATGCTACATAACATTATACGTTATATCGTAATGCTACATAACGTTATACGTTATATCGTAATGCTACATAACGCTACACGTTATATCGTAATGCTACATAACGGTATACGTTATTTCGTAATGCTACATAACGGTATACGTTATGACGTAATAATACGTAACGCTTTACGTTATAACGTAATGCTACATAACGTTATACGTCATATCGTAATGCTACATAACGTTATACGTTATAACGTAATACTACATAACGTTATACATTATATCGTAATGCTACATAACGTTACACGTTATATCGTATCGCTACATAACATTATACGTTATATCGTAATGCTACATAACGTTATACGTTATATCGTAATGCTACATAACGCTACCCGTTATATCGTAATGCTACATAACGGTATACGTTATTTCGTAATGCTACATAACGGTATACCTTATGACGTAATACTACGTAACGCTTTACGTTATAACGTAATACTACATAACGTTATAAGTTATATCGTACTGCTACATAACGTTATACGTTATATCGTAATGCTACATATCTATATATGTCATAACGTATTACCATATAACGTTATACGTCATAACGTATTACCATATAACGTTATACGTTATATCGTAATGCTACATAACGTTATACGTTATAACGTATTACCATGTAACGTTATACGTTATATAGTAATAATACATAACGTTATACGTTATTACGTATTACCAGGTAACGTTATACGCTATATGGTAATAATACATAACGTTATACGTTATATCGTAATGCTACGTAACGTTATACGTTATATCGTAATGCTACATAACGTTATACGTTATATGGTAATGCTACATAACGTTATACGTTATATGGTAATGCTATATAACGTCATACGTTATATCGTTATGCTACATGACGTTACACGTTATATCGTAATGCTACATAACGTTACACGAAATATCGTAATGCTACATAACGTTACACGTTATATCGTAATGCTACATAGCGTTGTACATTATATCATAATGCTACATAACGTTATACATTGTATCGTAATGCTACATAACGTTATACGTTATATTGTAATGCTACATAACGTTATACGTCATATCGTAATGCTACATAACGTTATACGTCATATCGTAATGCTACATAACGTTATACGTCATATCGTAATGCTACATAACGTTATACGTTATAACGTAATGCTACATAACGTTATACGTTATATCGTAATGCTACATAACGTTACACGTTATATCGTAATGCTACATAACGTTATAAGTTATATCGTAATGCTACATGACGTTATACGTTATATCGTAATGCTACATAACGTTATACGTTATATCGTAATGCTACATAACGTTATACGTCATATCGTAATGCTACATAACGTTATACGTCATATCGTAATGCTACATAACGTTATACGTCATATCGTAATGCTACATAACGTTATACGTTATAACGTAATGCTACATAACGTTATACGTTATATCGTAATGCTACATAACGTTATACGTTATATCGTAATGCTACATGACGTTATACGTTATATCGTAATGCTACATAACGCTACACGTTATATCGTAATGCTACATAACGGTATACGTTATGACGTAATACTACGTAACGCTTTACGTTATAACGTAATACTACATAACGTTATAAGTTATAATGTAATACTACATAACGTCTTTCGTTATAACGTAATTCTACATAACGTTGTACGTTATATCGTAATGCTACATAACGTTACACGCTATATCGTAATGCTACATAACGTTACACGTTATATCGTAATGCTACATAACGTTATACGTTATAACGTATTACCATGTAACGTTACACGTTATATCGTAATGCTACATAACGGTATACGTTATTTCGTAATGCTACATAACGGTATACGTTATGACGTAATACTACATAACGCTTTACGTTAGAACGTAATACTACATAACGTTATAAGTTATAATGTAATACTACATAACGTCATTAGTTATAACGTAATTCTACATAACGTTATACGTTATACTGTAATGGTACATAACGTTATACGTTATAACATAATACTACATAATGTTATACGTTATAGCGTTATAGTATATAACGTCATACGCTATATCGTAATACTACATAACGTCATACGTTATATCGTAATGCTACATAACGTTATACGTTATATCGCAATGCTACATAACGTCATTCGTTATAACGTAATTCTACATAACGTTATACGTTATATTGTAATGCTACATAACGTTATACGTTATAACGTAATACTACATGATGTTATACGTTATAGCGTTATAGGATATAACGTCATACGCTATATCGTAATGCTACATTACGTCATACGTTATATCGTAATGCTACATAACGTCATACGTTATAACGTAGTGCTACATAACGTTATACGTTATATCGTTATGCTACATAACGTTATACGTCATATCGTAATGCTACGTAACGTTATACGTTATATCGTAACGCTACATAACGTTATACGTTATATCGTAATGCTACATAACGTTATACGTTATACCGTAATGCTACATAACGTTACACGTTATATCGTTATGCTACATAACGTTATACGTTATATCGTAATGCTACTTAACGTTATACGTTATATCGTAATGCTACATAACGTTATACGTTATATCGTAATGCTACATAATGTTATACGTTATATCGTAATGCTACATAACGTTATACTTTATATCGTAATGCTATATAACGATATACGCTATATCGTAATGCTACATAACGTTATACGCTATATCGTAAATCTACATAACGTTATACGTTATATCGTAATGCTACATAACATTATACGTTATACCGTAATGCTACATAACGTTATACGTCATATCGTAATGCTACATAACGTTATACGTCATATCGTAATGCTACATAACGTTATACGTTATAACGTAATGCTACATAACGTTATACGTTATATCGTAATGCTACATAACGTTACACGTTATAGCGTTATAGTATATAACGTCATACGCTATATCGTAATGCTACATTACGTCATACGTTATATCGTAATGCTACATAACGTCATACGTTATAACGTAGTGCTACATAACGTTATACGTTATATCGTTATGCTACATAACGTTATACGTCATATCGTAATGCTACGTAACGTTATACGTTATATCGTAACGCTACATAACGTTATACGTTATAACGTATTACCATATAACGTTATACGTTATAACGTAATGCTACATAACGTTAACGTTATATCGTAATGCTACATAACGTTATACGTTATATCGTAATGCTACATAATGATATACGCTATATCGTAATGCTACATAACGTTATACGTTATAACGTAATGCTACATAACCTTATACGTTATATCGTAATGCTACACAACGTTGTACTTTATATCGTAATGCTATATAACGATATACGCTATATCGTAATGCTACATAACGTTATACGTTATAATGTAATACTACATAACGTCATTCGTTATAACGTAATTCTACATAACGTTATACGTTATATTGTAATGCTACATAACGTTATATGTTATAACGTAATACTACATAATGTTATACGTTATAGCGTTATAGTATATAACGTCATACGCTATATCGTAATGCTACATTGCGTCATACGTTATATCGTAATGCTACATAACGTTATACGTTATATCGTAATGCTACATAATGATATACGCTATATCGTAATGCTACATAACGTTATACGTTATAATGTAATACTACATAACGTCATTCGTTATAACGTAATTCTACATAACGTTATACGTTATATCGTAATGCTACATAACGCTACACGTTATATCGTAATGCTACATAACGGTATACGTTATTTCGTAATGCTACATAACGGTATACGTTATGACGTAATACTACGTAACGCTTTACGTTTTAACGTAATGCTACATAACGATATACGTCATATCGTAATGCTACATAACGTTATACGTTATAACGTAATACTACATAACGTTATACATTATATCGTAATGCTACATAACGTTACACGTTATATCGTAATGCTACATAACATTATACGTTATATCGTAATGCTACATAACGTTATACGTTATATCGTAATGCTACATAACGCTACACGTTATATCGTAATGCTACATAACGGTATACGTTATTTCGTAATGCTACATAACGGTATACGTTATGACGTAATACTACGTAACGCTTTACGTTATAACGTAATACTACATAACGTTATAAGTTATATCGTACTGCTACATAACGTTATACGTTATATCGTAATGCTACATAACTATATATGTCATAACGTATTACCATATAACGTTATACGTCATAACGTATTACCATATAACGTTATACGTTATATCGTAATGCTACATAACGTTATACGTTATAACGTATCACCATGTAACGTTATACGTTATATCGTAATAATACATAACGTTATACGTTATTACGTATTACCAGGTAACGTTATACGCTATATGGTAATAATACATAACGTTATACGTTATATCGTAATGCTACATAACGTTATACGTTACATCGTAATGCTACATAACGATATACGCTATATCGTAATGCTACATAACGTTATACATTATATCGTAATGCTACATAACGTTATGCGTTATATCGTAATGCTACTTAACGTTATACGTTATATCGTAATGCTACATAACGTTATACGTTATATCGTAATGCTGCATAATGTTATACGTTATAACGTAATGCTACATAACGTTATACGTTATATCGTAATGCTACATAATGATATACGCTATATCGTAATGCTACATAACGTTATACGTTATAACGTAATGCTAAATAACGGTATACGTTATGACGTAATACTACGTAACGCTTTACGTTATAACGTAATACTACATAACGTTATAAGTTATAATGTATTACTACATAACATCATTCGTTATCTCGTAATTCTACATAACGTTATACGTTATATTGTAATGCTACATAACGTTATACGCTATATCGTAATGCTACATAACGTTATACGTCATAACGTATTACCATATAACGTTATACGTTATATCGTAATGCTACATAACGTTATACGTTATATCGTTATGCTACATAACGTTATACGTCATATCGTAATGCTACGTAACGTTATACGTTATATCGTAACGCTACATAACGTTATACGTTATAACGTATTACCATATAACGTTATTCGTTATATCGTAATGCTACATAACGTTAACGTTATATCGTAATGCTACATAACGTTATACGTTATATCGTAATGCTACATAATGATATACGCTATATCGTAATGCTACATAACGTTTTACGTTATAACGTAATGCTACATAACGTTATGCGTTATATCGTAATGCTACACAACGTTATACTTTATATCGTAATGCTATATAACGATATACGCTATATCGTAATGCTACATAACGTTATACGTTATACCGTAATGCTACATAACGTTATACGTTATATCGTCATGCTACATAACGTTATACGTTATATCGTAATGCTACATAACGATATACGCTATATCGTAATGCTACATAACGTTATACGTTATATCGTTATGCTATATAATGTTATACGTTATAACGTAATGCTACATAACGTTATACGTTATATCGTAATGCTACATAACGTTATACGTTACATCGTAATGCTACATAACGATATACGCTATATCGTAGTGCTACATAACGTTATACATTATATCGTAATGCTACATAACGTTATACGTTATATCGTAATGCTACTTAACGTTATACGTTATATCGTAATGCTACATAACGTTATACGTTATATCGTAATGCTACATAATGTTATACGTTATAACGTAATGCTACATAACGTTATACGTTATATCGTAATGCTTCATAATGATATACGCTATATCGTAATGCTACATAACGTTATACGTTATAACGTAATGCTACATAACGTTATACGTTATATCGTAATGCTACACAACGTTATACTTTATATCGTAATGCTATATAACGATATACGCTATATCGTAATGCTACATAACGTTATACGTTATAACGTAATGGTACATAACGTTATACGTTATATCGTAATGCTACATAACGTTATACGTTATACCGTAATGCTACATAACGTTATACGTTATATCGTCATGCTACATAACGTTATACGTCATATCGTAATGCTACGTAACGTTATACGTTATATCGTAACGCTACATAACGTTATACGTTATAACGTATTACCATATAACGTTATTCGTTATAACGTAATGCTACATAACGTTAACGTTATATCGTAATGCTACATAACGTTATACGTTATATCGTAATGCTACATAATGATATACGTTATATCGTAACGCTACATAACGTTATACGTTATAACGTATTACCATATAACGTTATTCGTTATAACGTAATGCTACATAACGTTAACGTTATATCGTAATGCTACATAACGTTATACGTTATATCGTAATGCTACATAATGATATACGCTATATCGTAATGCTACATAACGTTTTACGTTATAACGTAATGCTACATAACGTTATGCGTTATATCGTAATGCTACACAACGTTATACTTTATATCGTAATGCTACATAACGTTATACGTTATATCGTAATGCTACATAATGTTATACGTTATAACGTAATGCTACATAACGTTATACGTTATATCGTAATGCTACATAACGTTACACGTTATAGCGTTATAGTATATAACGTCATACGCTATATCGTAATGCTACATTACGTCATACGTTATATCGTAATGCTACATAACGTTATACGTTATATCGTAATGCTACATAATGTTATACGTTATATCGTAATGCTACACAACGTTATACTTTATATCGTAATGCTATATAACGATATACGCTATATCGTAATGCTACATAACGGTATACCTTATGACGTAATACTACGTAACGCTTTACGTTATAACGTAATACTACATAACGTTATAAGTTATATCGTACTGCTACATAACGTTATACGTTATATCGTAATGCTACATATCTATATATGTCATAACGTATTACCATATAACGTTATACGTCATAACGTATTACCATATAACGTTATACGTTATATCGTAATGCTACATAACGTTATACGTTATAACGTATTACCATGTAACGTTATACGTTATATCGTAATAATACATAACGTTATACGTTATTACGTATTACCAGGTAACGTTATACGCTATATGGTAATAATACATAACGTTATACGTTATATCGTAATGCTACGTAACGTTATACGTTATATCGTAATGCTACATAACGTTACACGTTATATGGTAATGCTACATAACGTTATACGTTATATGGTAATGCTATATAACGTCATACGTTATATCGTTATGCTACATAACGTTACACGTTATATCGTAATGCTACATAACGTTACACGTTATATCGTAATGCTACATAACGTTACACGTTATATCGTAATGCTACATAGCGTTGTACATTATATCATAATGCTACATAACGTTATACATTGTATCGTAATGCTACATAACGTTATACGTTATATTGTAATGCTACATAACGTTATACGTCATATCGTAATGCTACATGACGTTATACGTCATATCGTAATGCTACATAACGTTATACGTCATATCGTAATGCTACATAACGTTATACGTTATAACGTAATGCTACATAACGTTATACGTTATATCGTAATGCTACATAACGTTACACGTTATATCGTAATGCTACATAACGTTATACGTTATATCGTAATGCTACATGACGTTATACGTTATATCGTAATGCTACATAACGTTATACGTTATATCGTAATGCTACATAACGTTATACGTCATATCGTAATGCTACATAACGTTATACGTCATATCGTAATGCTACATAACGTTATACGTCATATCGTAATGCTACATAACGTTATACGTTATAACGTAATGCTACATAACGTTATACGTTATATCGTAATGCTACATAACGCTACACGTTATATCGTAATGCTACATAACGGTATACGTTATGACGTAATACTACGTAACGCTTTACGTTATAACGTAATACTACATAACGTTATAAGTTATAATGTAATACTACATAACGTCTTTCGTTATAACGTAATTCTACATAACGTTGTACGTTATATCGTAATGCTACATAACGTTACACGCTATATCGTAATGCTACATAACGTTACACGTTATATCGTAATGCTACATAACGTTATACGTTATAACGTATTACCATGTAACGTTACACGTTATATCGTAATGCTACATAACGGTATACGTTATTTCGTAATGCTACATAACGGTATACGTTATGACGTAATACTACATAGCGCTTTACGTTAGAACGTAATACTACATAACGTTATAAGTTATAATGTAATACTACATAACGTCATTAGTTATAACGTAATTCTACATAACGTTATACGTTATACTGTAATGGTACATAACGTTATACGTTATAACATAATACTACATAATGTTATACGTTATAGCGTTATAGTATATAACGTCATACGCTATATCGTAATACTACATAACGTCATACGTTATATCTATAATGCTACATAACGTTATACGTTATATCGCAATGCTACATAACGTCATTCGTTATAACGTAATTCTACATAACGTTATACGTTATATCGTAATGCTACATAACATTATACGCTATATCGTAATGCTACATAACGTTATACGCTATATCGTAAATCTACATAACGTTATACGTTATATCGTAATGCTACATAACATTATACGTTATACCGTAATGCTACATAACGTTATACGTCATATCGTAATGCTACATAACGTTATACGTCATATCGTAATGCTACATAACGTTATACGTTATAACGTAATGCTACATAACGTTATACGTTATATCGTAATGCTACATAACGTTACACGTTATAGCGTTATAGTATATAACGTCATACGCTATATCGTAATGCTACATTACGTCATACGTTATATCGTAATGCTACATAACGTCATACGTTATAACGTAGTGCTACATAACGTTATACGTTATATCGTTATGCTACATAACGTTATACGTCATATCGTAATGCTACGTAACGTTATACGTTATATCGTAACGCTACATAACGTTATACGTTATAACGTATTGCTACATAACGTTGTACGTTATATCGTAATGCTACATAACGTTATACTTTATATCGTAATGCTACATAACGTTATACGTTATATCGTAATGCTACATAACGATATACGCTATATCGTAATGCTACATAACGTTATACGTTATATCGTTATGCTATATAATGTTATACGTTATAACGTAATGCTACATAACGTTTTACGTTATAACGTAATGCTACATAACGTTATGCGTTATATCGTAATGCTACACAACGTTATACTTTATATCGTAATGCTATATAACGATATACGCTATATCGTAATGCTACATAACGTTATACGTTATACCGTAATGCTACATAACGTTATACGTTATATCGTCATGCTACATAACGTTATACGTTATATCGTAATGCTACATAACGATATACGCTATATCGTAATGCTACATAACGTTATACGTTATATCGTTATGCTATATAATGTTATACGTTATAACGTAATGCTACATAACGTTATACGTTATATCGTAATGCTACATAACGTTATACGTTACATCGTAATGCTACATAACGATATACGCTATATCGTAGTGCTACATAACGTTATACATTATATCGTAATGCTACATAACGTTATACGTTATATCGTAATGCTACTTAACGTTATACGTTATATCGTAATGCTACATAACGTTATACGTTATATCGTAATGCTACATAATGTTATACGTTATAACGTAATGCTACATAACGTTATACGTTATATCGTAATGCTACATAATGATATACGCTATATCGTAATGCTACATAACGTTATACGTTATAACGTAATGCTACATAACGTTATACGTTATATCGTAATGCTACACAACGTTATACTTTATATCGTATTGCTATATAACGATATACGCTATATCGTAATGCTACATAACGTTATACGTTATAACGTAATGCTACATAACGTTATACGTTATATCGTAATGCTACATAACGTTATACGTTATAACGTATTGCTACATAACGTTGTACGTTATATCGTAATGCTACATAACGTTATACTTTATATCGTAATGCTATATAACGATATACGCTATATCGTAATGCTACATAACGTTATACGCTATATCGTAATGCTACATAACGTTATACGTCATAACGTATTACCATATAACGTTATACGTTATATCGTAATGCTACATAACGTTATACGTTATATCGTCATGCTACATAACGTTATACGTTATATCGTAATGCTACATAACGATATACGCTATATCGTAATGCTACATAACGTTATACGTTATATCGTTATGCTATATAATGTTATACGTTATAACGTAGTGCTACATAACGTTATACGTTATATCGTAATGCTACATAACGTTATACGTTACATCGTAATGCTACATAACGATATATGCTATATCGTAGTGCTACATAACGTTATACATTATATCGTAATGCTACATAACGTTATACGTTATATCGTAATGCTACTTAACGTTATACGTTATATCGTAATGCTACATAACGTTATACGTTATATCGTAATGCTACATAATGTTATACGTTTTAACGTAATGCTACATAACGTTATACGTTATATCGTAATGCTACATAATGATATACGCTATATCGTAATGCTACATAACGTTATACGTTATAACGTAATGCTACATAACGTTATACGTTATATCGTAATGCTACACAACGTTATACTTTATATCGTAATGCTATATAACGATATACGCTATATCGTAATGCTACATAACGTTATACGTTATAACGTAATGCTACATAACGTTATACGTTATATCGTAATGCTACATAACGTTATACGTTATAACGTATTGCTACATAACGTTGTACGTTATATCGTAATGCTACATAACGTTATACTTTATATCGTAATGCTATATAACGATATACGCTATATCGTAATGCTACATAACGTTATACGCTATATCGTAATGCTACATAACGTTATACGTCATAACGTATTACCATATAACGTTATACGTTATATCGTAATGCTACATAACGTTATACGTTATATCGTAATGCAACATAACGTTATAGGTTATATCGTAATGCTACATAACGTTATACGTTATAACGTATTACCATATAACGTTATACGTTACATCGTAATGCTACATAACGTTATACGCTATATCGTAATGCTACATAACGCTATACGTTATACCGTAATGCTACATAACGTTATACGTTATATCGTAATGCTAAATAACGTTATACGTCATATCGTAATGCTACATAACGTTATACGTCATATCGTAATGCTACATAACGATATATGCTATATCGTAGTGCTACATAACGTTATACATTATATCGTAATGCTACATAACGTTATACGTTATATCGTAATGCTACTTAACGTTATACGTTATATCGTAATGCTACATAACGTTATACGTTATAACGTATTACCATATAACGTTATACGTTATATCGTAACGCTACATAACGTTATACGTTATAACGTATTACCATATAACGTTATACGTTATAACGTAATGCTACATAACGTTAACGTTATATCGTAATGCTACATAACGTTATACGTTATATCGTAATGCTACATAATGATATAAGCTATATCGTAATGCTACATAACGTTATACGTTATAACGTAATGCTACATAACGTTATACGTTATATCGTAATGCTACACAACGTTATACTTTATATCGTAATGCTATATAACGATATACGCTATATCGTAATGCTACATAACGTTATACGTTATACCGTAATGCTACATAACGTTATACGTTATATCGTCATGCTACATAACGTTATACGTTATATCGTAATGCTACATAACGATATACGCTATATCGTAATGCTACATAACGTTATACGTTATATCGTTATGCTATATAATGTTATACGTTATAACGTAATGCTACATAACGTTATACGTTATATCGTAATGCTACATAACGTTATACGTTACATCGTAATGCTACATAACGATATATGCTATATCGTAGTGCTACATAACGTTATACATTATATCGTAATGCTACATAACGTTATACGTTATATCGTAATGCTACTTAACGTTATACGTTATATCGTAATGCTACATAATGATATACGCTATATCGTAATGCTACATAACGTTATACGTTATAACGTAATGCTACATAACGTTATACGTTATATCGTAATGCTACACAACGTTATACTTTATATCGTAATGCTATATAACGATATACGCTATATCGTAATGCTACATAACGTTATACGTTATAACGTAATGCTACATAACGTTATACGTTATATCGTAATGCTACATAACGTTATACGTTATAACGTATTGCTACATAACGTTGTACGTTATATCGTAATGCTACATAACGTTATACTTTATATCGTAATGCTATATAACGATATACGCTATATCGTAATGCTACATAACGTTATACGCTATATCGTAATGCTACATAACGTTATACGTCATAACGTATTACCATATAACGTTATACGTTATATCGTAATGCTACATAACGTTATACGTTATATCGTAATGCAACATAACGTTATAGGTTATATCGTAATGCTACATAACGTTATACGTTATAACGTATTACCATATAACGTTATACGTTACATCGTAATGCTACATAACGTTATACGCTATATCGTAATGCTACATAACGCTATACGTTATACCGTAATGCTACATAACGTTATACGTTATATCGTAATGCTAAATAACGTTATACGTCATATCGTAATGCTACATAACGTTATACGTCATATCGTAATGCTACATATCGTTATACGTTATAACGTAATACTACATAACGTCATTCGTTATAACGTAATTCTACATAACGTTATACGTTATACTGTAATGCTACATAACGTTATAGGTTATAACGTAATACTACATAATGTTATACGTTATAGCGTTATAGTATATAATGTCATACGCTAGATCGTAATGCTACATAACGTCATACGTTATATCGTAATGCTACATAACGATATACGCTATATCGTAATGCTACATAACGTTATACGTTATATCGTTATGCTATATAATGTTATACGTTATAACGTAATGCTACATAACGTTATACGTTATATCGTAATGCTACATAACGTTATACGTTACATCGTAATGCTACATAACGATATATGCTATATCGTAGTGCTACATAACGTTATACATTATATCGTAATGCTACATAACGTTATACGTTATATCGTAATGCTACTTAACGTTATACGTTATATCGTAATGCTACATAACGTTATACGTTATATCGTAATGCTACATAATGTTATACGTTATAACGTAATGCTACATAACGTTATACGTTATATCGTAATGCTACATAATGATATACGCTATATCGTAATGCTACATAACGTTATACGTTATAACGTAATGCTACATAACGTTATACGTTATATCGTAATGCTACACAACGTTATACTTTATATCGTAATGCTATATAACGATATACGCTATATCGTAATGCTACATAACGTTATACGTTATAACGTAATGCTACATAACGTTATACGTTATATCGTAATGCTACATAACGTTATACGTTATAACGTATTGCTACATAACGTTGTACGTTATATCGTAATGCTACATAACGTTATACTTTATATCGTAATGCTATATAACGATATACGCTATATCGTAATGCTACATAACGTTATACGCTATATCGTAATGCTACATAACGTTATACGTCATAACGTATTACCATATAACGTTATACGTTATATCGTAATGCTACATAACGTTATACGTTATATCGTAATGCAACATAACGTTATAGGTTATATCGTAATGCTACATAACGTTATACGTTATAACGTATTACCATATAACGTTATACGTTACATCGTAATGCTACATAACGTTATACGCTATATCGTAATGCTACATAACGCTATACGTTATACCGTAATGCTACATAACGTTATACGTTATATCGTAATGCTAAATAACGTTATACGTCATATCGTAATGCTACATAACGTTATACGTCATATCGTAATGCTACATATCGTTATACGTTATAACGTAATACTACATAACGTCATTCGTTATAACGTAATTCTACATAACGTTATACGTTATACTGTAATGCTACATAACGTTATAGGTTATAACGTAATACTACATAATGTTATACGTTATAGCGTTATAGTATATAATGTCATACGCTAGATCGTAATGCTACATAACGTCATACGTTATATCGTAATGCTACATAACGTCATACGTTATAACGTACTGCTACATAACGTTATACGTTATATCGTTATGCTACATAACGTTATACGTTATATCGTAATGCTACATAACGTTATACGTTATATCGTAATGCTACATAACGGTATACGTTATTTCGTTATGCTACATAACGGTATACGTTATGACGTAATACTACGTAACGCTTTACGTTATAACGTAATACTGCATAACGTTATAAGTTATAATGTAATACTACATAACGTCATTCGTTATATCGTAATTCTACATAACGTTATACGTTATATCGTAATGCTACATAACGATATATGTTATATCGTACTGCTACATAACGTTATACGTTATATCGTAATGCTACATAACTTTATACGTCATAACGTATTACCATATAACGGTATACGTCATAACGTATTACCATATAACGTCATACGTTATATCGTAATGCTACATAAAGTTATACGTTATATCGTAATGCTACATAACGTTATACGTTATAGCGTATTACCATATAAAGTTATACGTTATATCGTCATGCTACATAACGTTATACGTTATATCGTAATGCTACATAACGTTATGCGTTACATCGTAATGCTACATAACGTTATACGTTATAGCGTATTACCATATAAAGTTATACGTTATATCGTCATGCTACATAACGTTATACGTTATATCGTAATGCTACATAACGTTATACGTTACATCGTAATGCTACATAACGTTATACGTTATAACGTATTACCATGTAACGTTATACGTTATATCGTAATAATACATAACGTTATACGTTATATTGTAATGCTACGTAACGTTATACGTTATATCGTAATGCTACATAACGTTATACGTTATAGCGTTATAGTATATAACGCCATACGATATATCGTAATGCTACATTACGTCATACGTTATATCGTAATGCCACATAATGTTATACGTTATAACGTATTACCATGCAACGTTATACGTTATATCGTAATACTACATAACGTTATACGTTATATCGTAATGCTACATAACGTTACACGATATATCGTAATGCTGCATAACGGTATACGTTATTTCTTAATGTTACATAACGGTACGTCATGACGTAATACTACGTAACGCTTTAGGTTATAACGTAATACTACATAACGTTATAAGTTATAATGTAATACTACATAACGTCATTCGTTATAACGTAATTCTACATAACGTTGTACGTTGTATTGTAATGCTACATAACGTTATACGTTATAACGTAATACTACATAATGTTATACGTTATAGCGTTATAGTATATAACGCCATACGCTATATCGTAATGCTACATTACGTCATACGTTATATCGTAATGCTACATAACGTCATACGTTATAACGTAGTGCTACATAACGTTATACGTTATAACGTATTACCACGTAACGTTATACGTTATATCGTAATAATACATAACGTTATACGTTATATTGTAATGCTACATAACGTTACACGTTATATCGTAATGCTACATAACGTTATACGTTATATCGTAATGCTACATAACGTTATACGTTATAACGTATTACCATGTAACGTTATACGTTATATCGTAATACTTCATAACGTTATACGTTACATCGTAATGCTACATAACGTTATACGTTATATCGTAATGCTACATAACTTTATACGTTATGTCGTAATGCTAAAAAACGTTATACGTTATATCGTAATGCTATATAACGTTATACGTTATATCGTAATGCTACATAACGTTACACGATATATCGTAATGCTGCATAACGTTATACGTTATAACGTATTACCATGTAACGTTATACGTTATATCGTAATAATACATAACGTTATACGTTATTACGTATTATCAGGTAACGTTATACGCTATATGGTAATAATACATAACGTTATACGTTATATCGTAATGCTACATAACGTTATACGTTATAACGTAATACTACATAATGTTATACGTTATAGCGTTATAGTATATAACGCCATACGCTATATCGTAATGCTACATTACGTCATACGTTATATCGTAATGCTACATAACGTCATACGTTATAACGTAGTGCTACATAACGCTACACGTTATATCGTAATGCTACATAACGTCATACGTTATAACGTAGTGCTACATAACGCTACACGTTATATCGTAATGCTACATAACGCTACACGTTATATCGTAATGCTACATAACATTATACGTTATATCGTAATGCTACATAACGTTATACGTTATATCGTAATGCTACATAACGCTACACGTTATATCGTAATGCTACATAACGGTATACGTTATTTCGTAATGCTACATAACGGTATACGTTACGGCGTAATACTACGTAACGCTTTACGTTATAACGTAATACTACATAACGTTATAAGTTATATCGTACTGCTACATAACGTTATACGTTATATCGTAATGCTACATAACTATATATGTCATAACGTATTACCATATAACGTTATACGTCATAACGTATTACCATATAACGTCATACGTTATATCGTAATGCTACATAACGTTATACGTTATAACGTATTACCATGTAACGTTATACGTTATATCGTAATAATACATAACGTTATACGTTATTACGTATTACCAGGTAACGTTATACGCTATATGGTAATAATACATAACGTTATACGTTATATCGTAATGCTACGTAACGTTATACGTTATATCGTAATGCTACATAAGGTTATACGTTATATGGTAATGCTATATAACGTCATACGTTATATCGTAATGCTACATAACGTTACACGTTATATCGTAATGCTACATAACGTTACACGTTATATCGTAATGCTACATAACGTTACACGTTATATCGTAATGCTACATAGCGTTATACATTATATCATAATGCTACATAACGTTATACGTTATATCGTAATGCTACATAACGTTATACATTGTATCGTAATGCTACATAACGTTATACGTTATATTGTAATGCTACATAACGTTATACGTTATAAAGTATTACCATATAAAGTTATACGTTATATCGTAAATCTACATAACGTTATACGTTATATCGTAATGCTACATAACGTTATACGTTATATCGTAATGCTACAGAACGTTATACGTCATATCGTAATGCTACATAACGTTATACGTCATATCGTAATGCTACATAACGTTATACGTTATAACGTAATGCTACATAACGTTATACGTTATATCGTAGTGCTACATAACGTTACACGTTATATCGTAATGCTACATAACGTTATACGTTATATCGTAATGCTACATGACGTTATACGTTTTATCGTAATGCTACATAACGCTACACGTTATATCGTAATGCTACATAACGGTATACGTTATTTCGTAATGCTACATAACGCTACACGTTATATCGTAATGCTACATAACGGTATTCGTTATTTCGTAATGCTACATAACAGTATACGTTATGACGTAATACTACGTAACGCTTTACGTTATAACGTAATACTACATAACGTTATAAGTTATACTGTAATGGTACATAACGTTATACGTTATAACATAATACTACATCATGTTATACGTTATAGCGTTATAGTATATGACGTCATACGCTATATCGTAATACTACATAACGTCATTCGTTATAACGTAATTCTACATAACGTTATACGTTATACTGTAATGGTACATAACGTTATACGTTATAACGTAATACTACATAATGTTATACGTTATAGCGTTATAGTATATAACGTCATACGCTATATCGTAATGCTACATTACGTCATACGTTATATCGTAATGCTACATAACGTCATACGTTATAACGTAGTGCTACATAACGTTATAAGTTATATCGTAATGCTACATAACGTTATACGTTATATTGTAATGCTACATAACGTTACACGTTATATCGTAATGCTACATAACGTTATACGTTATATCGTAATGCTACATAACGTTATACGTTATAACGTATTACCATGTAACGTTATACGTTATATCGTAATACTTCATAACGTTATACGTTACATCGTAATGCTACATAACGTTATACGTTATATCGTAATGCTACATAACTTTATACGTTAGGTCGTAATGCTAAAAAACGTTATACGTTATATCGTAATGCTATATAACGTTATACGTTATATCGTAATGCTACATAACGTTACACGATATATCGTAATGCTGCATAACGGTATACGTTATTTCGTAATGCTACATAACGGTATACTTTATGACGTAATACTACGTAACGCTTTACGTTATAACGTAATACTACATAACGTTATAAGTTATAATGTAATACTACATAACGTCATTCGTTATAACGTAATGCTACATAACGTTACACGATATATCGTAATGCTGCATAACGTTATACGTTATAACGTATTACCATGTAACGTTATACGTTATATCGTAATGCTACATAACGTTACACGATATATCGTAATGCTGCATAACGGTATACGTTATATCGTAATGCTACATAACGTTATACGTTATATCGTAATGCTATATAACGATATACGCTATATCGTAATGCTACATAACGTTATACGTTATAATGTAATACTACATAACGTCATTCGTTATAACGTAATTCTACATAACGTTATACGTTATATTGTAATGCTACATAACGTTATATGTTATAACGTAATACTACATAATGTTATACGTTATAGCGTTATAGTATATAACGTCATACGCTATATCGTAATGCTACATTGCGTCATACGTTATATCGTAATGCTACATAACGTTATACGTTATATCGTAATGCTACATAATGATATACGCTATATCGTAATGCTACATAACGTTATACGTTATAATGTAATACTACATAACGTCATTCGTTATAACGTAATTCTACATAACGTTATACGTTATATCGTAATGCTACATAACGCTACACGTTATATCGTAATGCTACATAACGGTATACGTTATTTCGTAATGCTACATAACGGTATACGTTATGACGTAATACTACGTAACGCTTTACGTTTTAACGTAATGCTACATAACGATATACGTCATATCGTAATGCTACATAACGTTATACGTTATAACGTAATACTACATAACGTTATACATTATATCGTAATGCTACATAACGTTACACGTTATATCGTAATGCTACATAACATTATACGTTATATCGTAATGCTACATAACGTTATACGTTATATCGTAATGCTACATAACGCTACACGTTATATCGTAATGTTACATAACGGTATACGTTATTTCGTAATGCTACATAACGGTATACGTTATGACGTAATACTACGTAACGCTTTACGTTATAACGTAATACTACATAACGTTATAAGTTATATCGTACTGCTACATAACGTTATACGTTATATCGTAATGCTACATAACTATATATGTCATAACGTATTACCATATAACGTTATACGTCATAACGTATTACCATATAACGTTATACGTTATATCGTAATGCTACATAACGTTATACGTTATAACGTATCACCATGTAACGTTATACGTTATATCGTAATAATACATAACGTTATACGTTATTACGTATTACCAGGTAACGTTATACGCTATATGGTAATAATACATAACGTTATACGTTATATCGTAATGCTACATAACGTTATACGTTACATCGTAATGCTACATAACGATATACGCTATATCGTAATGCTACATAACGTTATACATTATATCGTAATGCTACATAACGTTATGCGTTATATCGTAATGCTACTTAACGTTATACGTTATATCGTAATGCTACATAACGTTATACGCTATATCGTAATGCTACATAATGTTATACGTTATAACGTAATGCTACATAACGTTATACGTTATATCGTAATGCTACATAATGATATACGCTATATCGTAATGCTACATAACGTTATACGTTATAACGTAATGCTACATAACGGTATACGTTATGACGTAATACTACGTAACGCTTTACGTTATAACGTAATACTACATAACGTTATAAGTTATAATGTATTACTACATAACATCATTCGTTATCTCGTAATTCTACATAACGTTATACGTTATATTGTAATGCTACATAACGTTATACGCTATATCGTAATGCTACATAACGTTATACGTCATAACGTATTACCATATAACGTTATACGTTATATCGTAATGCTACATAACGTTATACGTTATATCGTTATGCTACATAACGTTATTCGTCATATCGTAATGCTACGTAACGTTATACGTTATATCGTAACGCTACATAACGTTTTACGTTATAACGTAATGCTACATAACGTTATGCGTTATATCGTAATGCTACACAACGTTATACTTTATATCGTAATGCTATATAACGATATACGCTATATCGTAATGCTACATAACGTTATACGTTATACCGTAATGCTACATAACGTTATACGTTATATCGTCATGCTACATAACGTTATACGTTATATCGTAATGCTACATAACGATATACGCTATATCGTAATGCTACATAACGTTATACGTTATATCGTTATGCTATATAATGTTATACGTTATAACGTAATGCTACATAACGTTATACGTTATATCGTAATGCTACATAACGTTATACGTTACATCGTAATGCTACATAACGATATACGCTATATCGTAGTGCTACATAACGTTATACATTATATCGTAATGCTACATAACGTTATACGTTATATCGTAATGCTACTTAACGTTATACGTTATATCGTAATGCTACATAACGTTATACGTTATATCGTAATGCTACATAATGTTATACGTTATAACGTAATGCTACATAACGTTATACGTTATATCGTAATGCTACATAATGATATACGCTATATCGTAATGCTACATAACGTTATACGTTATAACGTAATGCTACATAACGTTATACGTTATATCGTAATGCTACACAACGTTATACTTTATATCGTAATGCTATATAACGATATACGCTATATCGTAATGCTACATAACGTTATACGTTATAACGTAATGCTACATAACGTTATACGTTATATCGTAATGCTACATAACGTTATACGTTATAACGTATTGCTACATAACGTTGTACGTTATATCGTAATGCTACATAACGTTATACTTTATATCGTAATGCTATATAACGATATACGCTATATCGTAATGCTACATAACGTTATACGCTATATCGTAATGCTACATAACGTTATACGTCATAACGTATTACCATATAACGTTATACGTTATATCGTAATGCTACATAACGTTATACGTTATATCGTCATGCTACATAACGTTATACGTTATATCGTAATGCTACATAACGATATACGCTATATCGTAATGCTACATAACGTTATACGTTATATCGTTATGCTATATAATGTTATACGTTATAACGTAGTGCTACATAACGTTATACGTTATATCGTAATGCTACATAACGTTATACGTTACATCGTAATGCTACATAACGATATATGCTATATCGTAGTGCTACATAACGTTATACATTATATCGTAATGCTACATAACGTTATACGTTATATCGTAATGCTACTTAACGTTATACGTTATATCGTAATGCTACATAACGTTATACGTTATATCGTAATGCTACATAATGTTATACGTTTTAACGTAATGCTACATAACGTTATACGTTATATCGTAATGCTACATAATGATATACGCTATATCGTAATGCTACATAACGTTATACGTTATAACGTAATGCTACATAACGTTATACGTTATATCGTAATGCTACACAACGTTATACTTTATATCGTAATGCTATATAACGATATACGCTATATCGTAATGCTACATAACGTTATACGTTATAACGTAATGCTACATAACGTTATACGTTATATCGTAATGCTACATAACGTTATACGTTATAACGTATTTGCTACATAACGTTGTACGTTATATCGTAATGCTACATAACGTTATACTTTATATCGTAATGCTATATAACGATATACGCTATATCGTAATGCTACATAACGTTATACGCTATATCGTTATGCTACATAACGTTATACGTCATAACGTATTACCATATAACGTTATACGTTATATCGTAATGCTACATAACGTTATACGTTATATCGTAATGCAACATAACGTTATAGGTTATATCGTAATGCTACATAACGTTATACTTTATATCGTAATGCTATATAACGATATACGCTATATCGTAATGCTACATAACGTTATACGTTATACCGTAATGCTACATAACGTTATACGTTATATCGTCATGCTACATAACGTTATACGTTATATCGTAATGCTACATAACGATATACGCTATATCGTAATGCTACATAACGTTATACGTTATATCGTTATGCTATATAATGTTATACGTTATAACGTAATGCTACATAACGTTATACGTTATATCGTAATGCTACATAACGTTATACGTTACATCGTAATGCTACATAACGATATATGCTATATCGTAGTGCTACATAACGTTATACATTATATCGTAATGCTACATAACGTTATACGTTATATCGTAAATGCTACTTAACGTTATACGTTATATCGTAATGCTACATAACGTTATACGTTATATCGTAATGCTACATAATGTTATACGTTATAACGTAATGCTACATAACGTTATACGTTATATCGTAATGCTACATAATGATATACGCTATATCGTAATGCTACATAACGTTATACGTTATAACGTAATGCTACATAACGTTATACGTTATATCGTAATGCTACACAACGTTATACTTTATATCGTAATGCTACATAACGATATACGCTATATCGTAATGCTACATAACGTTATACGTTATAACGTAATGCTACATAACGTTATGTAGCATTACGTTATAACGTATAACGTTATGTAGCATTACGATATAGCGTATATCGTTATGTAGCATTACGATATAAAGTATAACGTTGTGTAGCATTACGATATAACGTATAACGTTATGTAGCATTACGTTATAACGTATAACGTTATGTAGCATTACGATATAGCGTATATCATTATGTAGCATTACGATATAACGTATAACGTTATGTAGCATTACGTTATAACGTATAACATTATGTAGCATTACGATATAACGTATAACGGTTATGTAGCATTACGATATAACGTATAACGTTAAGTAGCATTACGATATTAACGTATAACGTTATGTAGCATTACGATATAATTGTATAACGTTATGTAGCACTACGATATAGCATATATCGTTATGTAGCATTACGATGTAACGTATAACGTTATGTAGCATTACGATATAACGTATAACGTTATGTAGCATTACGTTATAACGTATAACATTATATAGCATAACGATAATAACGTATAACGTTATGTAGCATTACGATATAGCGTATATCGTTATGTAGCATTACGATATAACGTATAACGTTATGTAGCATGGACGATATAACGTATAACGTTATGTAGCATTACGGTATAACGTATAACGTTATGTAGCATTACGATATAGCGTATATCGTTATATAGCATTACGATATAAAGTATAACGTTATGTAGCATTACGATATAACCTATAACGTTATGTTGCATTACGATATAACGTATAACGTTATGTAGCATTACGATATAACGTATAACGTTATATGGTAATACGTTATGACGTATAACGTTATGTAGCATTACGATATAGCGTATAACGTTATGTAGCATTACGATATAGCGTATATCGTTATATAGCATTACGATATAAAGTATAACGTTATGTAGCATTACGATATAACGTACAACGTTATGTAGCAATACGTTATAACGTATAACGTTATGTAGCATTACGATATAACGTATAACGTTATGTAGCATTACGTTATAACGTATAACGTTATGTAGCATTACGATTATAGCGTATATCGTTATATAGCATTACGATATAAAGTATAACGTTGTGTAGCATTACGATATAACGTATAACGTTATGTAGCATTACGTTATAAACGTATAACGTTATGTAGCATTACGATATAGCGTATATCATTATGTAGCATTACGATATAACGTATAACGTTATGTAGCATTACGTTAAAATCGTATAACATTATGTAGCATTACGATTATAACGTATAACGTTATGTAGCATTACGATATAACGTATAACGTTAAGTAGCATTACGATATAACGTATAACGTTATGTAGCATTACGATATAATCGTATAACGTTATGTAGCACTACGATATAGCATATATCGTTATGTAGCATTACGATGTAACGTATAACGTTATGTAGCATTACGATATAACGTATAACGTTATGTAGCACTACGTTATAACGTATAACATTATATAGCATAACGATATAACGTATAACGTTATGTAGCATTACGATATAGCGTATATCGTTATGTAGCTATTACGATATAACGTATAACGTTATGTAGCATGACGATATAACGTATAACGTTATGTAGCATTACGATATAACGTATAACGTTATATGGTAATACGTTATGACGTATAAACGTTATGTAGCATTACGATATAGCGTATAACGTTATGTAGCATTACGATATAGCGTATATCGTTATATAGCATTACGATATAAAGTATAAACGTTATGTAGCATTACGATATAACGTACAACGTTATGTAGCAATACGTTATAACGTATAACGTTATGTAGCATTACGATATAACGTATAACGTTATGTAGCATTACGTTATAACGTATAACGTTATGTAGCATTACGATATAGCGTATATCGGTTATATAGCATTATCGATATAAAGTATAACGTTGTGTAGCATTACGATATAACGTTATAACGTTTATGTAGCATTACGTTATAACGTATAACGTTATGTAGCATTACGATATAGCGTATATCATTATGTAGCATTACGATATAACGTATAACGTTATGTAGCATTACGTTATAACGTATAACATTATGTAGCATTACGATATAACGTATAACGTTATGTAGCATTACGATATAACGTATAACGTTAAGTAGCATTACGATATAACGTATAACGTTATGTAGCATTACGATATAATGTATAACGTTATGTAGCACTACGATATAGCGTATATCGTTATGTAGCATTACGATGTTACGTATAACGTTATGTAGCATTACGATATAACGTATAACGTTATGTAGCATTACGTTATAACGTATAACATTATATAGCATAACGATATAACGTATAACGTTATGTAGCATTACGATATAGCGTATATCGTTATGTAGCATTACGATATAACGTATAACGTTATGTAGCATGACGATATAACGTATAACGTTATGTAGCATTACGGTATAACGTATAACGTTATGTAGCATTACGATATAGCGTATATCGTTATATAGCATTACGATATAAAGTATAACGTTGTGTAGCATTACGATATAACGCATAACGTTATGTAGCATTACGTTATAACGTAAAACGTTATGTAGCGTTACGATATAACGTATAACGTTACGTAGCATTACGATATGACGAATAACGTTATGTAGCATAACGATATAACGTATAACGTTATGTAGCATTTACGATATAACGTATAAACGTTATATGGTAATACGTTATGACGTATAACGTTATGTAGCATTACGATATAGCGTATAACGTTATGTAGCTTTACAATATAACGTATAACGTTATGTAGAATTACGAGATAACGAATGATGTTATGTAGTAATACATTATAACTTATAACGTTATGTAGTATTACGTTATAACGTATAGCGTTACGTAGTATTACGTCATAACGTATACCGTTATGTAGCATTACGTTATAACGTATAACGTTATGTAGCATTACGATATAGCGTATATCATTATGTAGCATTACGATATATAACGTATAACGTTATGGTTGCATTACGTTAATAACGTATAACATTATGTAGCATTACGATATAGCGTATAACGTTATGTAGCATTACGATATAACGTATAACGTTAAGTAGCATTACGATATATACGCTTAACGTTATGTAGCATTACGATATAATGTATAACGTTATGTAGCATTTACGATATAGCGTATATCGTTATGTAGCATTTACGATGTATACGTATAACGTTATGTAGCATTACGATATAATCTGATAGAGTGTGT